>OENM01000958.1:0-50332 GCA_900239745.1 Rotaria magnacalcarata
TTTTATAGGAAAATCTATAATTTTTTGACGAGATCTACTATAATTGATTAAAGTTAATGATTCATTAATCCCAAATTTTAATAATGCATTATTAAATTGCTCATCAATACTTTTATTTGAATATTTATTTACTAATAAAGCCATTCTTAATTTTTCACGTTCATTTAGATATGTTTGAAATGTTGAACAGTATCTAATGGTACGTAATAGCTTGGCAAATGGAATATTCTTTTTCATATGTAATGGATGAATACTATTAAATGACAAATAATATGGCTCATAGGATGATTTTGATAAACTGTCGTACATAATTGACCATCTTGAGGGTGTGGGTGTGTGTTTTGAATAGCAACCATGACGCGTTTCGATCTTGCTTAAGGGTCTCATGGGGTAATTTTATCTGTCATAAGTATTCCATGGAGTCTAAAATCACATATATGTTTTTCATGTTGCATTCCTTTGTAGGATATTCTGATTCAAAGGTGAATTGTAAGTAAGAGATATTATTGACGGTTCGTTTATATTAGCATGTAGAAAATATTTGATAGTCAAATATGTTGAAAATGGCTTATCGTTGCTTTTGAAGTATTTTTCGCTGCATCTTTGCAGAGGGTATCCTGAGCTTGCTTGTTTCTAAGAAGTAGCTGTGTGATAGGAAGAAGTTAATGATTTCATTTTCTATATTGACATGATGTGCTGGTTTATTGAAAATGTGAATGATGAGATGATTTTTATGACAAAAGTTGTTGGTGTGGAATCATATGCACATTTGTGACAATGCTATTATGAAATGAGTTAATTGGCGATGACATCGTGTGCCTTAATGGTAGGTTGGTTTGTTTCTAAGATTGATTGTTACGGAGGTGGGGTGTGGGTGTATGTCTTGCTTATATACCCTCACATCCACACCCTCACCCTCAAGAAAAAAAAGTTTTCCTATTTTCCTATTCTGATAGGAAAGTGTATATGAAAATTATAATTCGAATTCGAAAAAAACCTTTTCCTAGTTTTCCTGTTCTCGAATGAAAGTGCTGGTTGAATTTTTATTTATTTTCGAAGTAACTTTATGCAGTTGAAGAAAAAAGAAAAAGAAAAAGTTTCATATATAAATTTATAAATGAAACTTTTTCTTTTGCTTTTTTGCTAAAATAACATTGAAGCGGCGTTTTTTCCATTTATTTTCGAACTCGAATTAGACATCTACTCGGATTTTAAATCTATCATCACACGAACTATCCTGATGCGGGTGATAAACTTGTAGCTTTTGATGCCCCACAATTACTAAGTGGAGAATTAAAACTCGAAGGTTGTCAACCAATATGAGAACTTGAAAGAATCAAGCGTGAGGATAATGAAGCATTACATATAACTTATTTTCCGACGCCGTAAGAAAATAAAATGGCTGAAAGTCTTCATCGTAATGCAAGTGTTCGGATAGATACAGCAAAAGATATTCGAACTGTTGCTATAGATGTTAGCGGTTTAGGTAAGACTAAATAAGAATGTTAAAAATCATATTTAAACTTTGGTTTATAGTGCAAACATGTAGGCCAGCAATAAATGTCGGTAGTCTTAAACCAGACCATATTGTCCGTGCCACTCAGCATGCGGTATCGCTTAGTGAAACATTTAAAAAAGATCTTTAATCGGACATGTGATAGCGCTGTGAAGAATAACGATGAATTATTATCATCAATTAAAAATAATGAGAACACAAGTAAAAATTCAAGACTACAACTAGCATTAGAAAATCATCGAAGCAATGTGAAGAAATTTCAACAAGGTATAGTCAGTACCATAACGAAACACAGAACAGAATATAGAAGATACATCCTAACTAAATTTATATCATGGTCATCGGTCATGACATTCAGTTGAAACTTTTAGAGTATATACGAGTAAGAAGAGCATGCTTTACAAAATCGACTACATTTCGTGAAAATCCGAAAATTTCTACATGATGCCCGATAGGACACTAGTTTTTTTCCAGCAAGTTCTCACATAATAGCTGCCTCCAATCGTACCGAACAATTCAAACCAACTTCAGATCAAATATACGAAGAATTGTAATATAATTCATATTTTATTTATATAAAAAATAATTAATTCCAAGGACCACATCCGCATATATCAATAGCTTTCCTTTACATTATTTATACTTTTTAATAATTCTTTAAAAATAGATAATTCAATGCTATATTTTCGTAGATTATTAAAATTTTCCGAACGAAACGATCCCACACGTATTTCAACTAGAACATCATTAATTTGTGCATCGCATATTAGTGCAAGATATTTACAATTATTTTTATCGAAAATATCAAAGATTAATTGTGTTTGTTTTTCACGTTAATTCTTATTTTTTTGTTTTGTGTTGAAAATATTTTTACGCATCGTTGTTCTTTTTTGGTTTTAGGCATTATAGGCATTCTCTGAATAATTTCACAGAAATGAGTGAATTTTCAGTTTTTGTATTTCTAAGTATAAAAAAGGATACACATATATTTCAGAAATATGAAGATCACGTAGAGAGCTACCTCTACGGTTGCTAAGGAGAGTTGATTTTATTTATTGTACTGTCATATACTACCAAAAAAAGCTCAACTAAGATAGAAGAAAGAACCGAGGCCGACTTGAATAAAAAATAACCTTGCCGCTACCTAATTTCTTTTCTGGAAATTTAGCCAACTAATCGAAGTGAGCACATTTTAAAATAAGTACAATTATATCACCTCACTTTGATTATATTTGAGAGAAGTAGTCATTTAATAATTAGTGGTTTGCTGCCAACTTCAATCATGACTTTTTTATTATTGATAAATATAGAAAGATATGAAGGCCGGTTAACTTGGGCATATCCATATCGAACATTCCGGCCACCGGATCCCGTAGGATACTCCAGGAAATATGCAGAAAAGTTACCATATCCCGCAGAAGACACGGAAAATAGCTGGAACAAGGAAGCAGTATTCTGGTCAAAAATACGGGCGAACTTTTCCGGTGGATTCCTGTCAAGTCCCGGTGCTTTCCGTCAGGAATTGATCGGAAATCACCGGAAAAAAATCCGAAAAATTTTCAACCGGAATACTGCTTCCACAAAATCAACGGAGCTACCCAGAACCGGCCGTTTCCAGCCCGGACTGTTCGATCCGGGTACATGTGCTTTAGACAATCTCTATTCGAGACATTAACTTCTATTGGGTTCATTTAAATATTGAACAGGATAATCCATTATCAGTCACTACAAAACTTGCTCAATAATACAAAGTCGCTATGTTTTCTGTATGTCCAAAGTCAACTAGCAAATTTCGAATGTAGCTGATTGCTTGGTTACATGAATGCTTACAGTCATGATAATTTTTAATTAACTGAAAATAGAAATGTTATATATAGAACTGTATTCATAGCATGCTATATTAAATCCTAATTAATTATTTAATTTATTAAATTTAGCTTAGAACAAAACTTCATAGCTCAAAATCGACTTTTCTACAAGAGTAAAAATTTCGTTCGTGCTCAAAGCCAAGTTAGCTGCAACAAACAAATTTACCATGGTGATTCTGTGGTTAAATGAATGCTGCATATGTAGAGCACTCTTAGATTGAAATTGAATCTTAGAAAAAATATTCTTTTGTTTCCTTGAGTTATAACAATGAGTTCTCAATTTAGCACCATAAGACGTGAAACAAAAAGGCTTGCGTGTATGACTCACGCTCTTTTAGCTTGGCATGTATTTTGTATACCGAAAAATGGAAAATTTCATTTTCTTTATTCAATAGTTTATCTTAATTGAATTCTAATACGTGCTCGGATCTCTGATTTATTTGCCGTACATCCCAAAATAAAGTACAAAGTACACAATCGTGTGTAAATATTTAATAATTAACATAATTAATGATTAAAATTTGATTTCTAAAGAGACAGAAAAGATATACTTGTAATTGCTATATTTATTCTATTTTCTACGTAATCAAGCACTGACGCACCCACTCGCTTTTGACGTCATCAGAGAGAAAAAGCTCACTTATTTATACTTAATGCATCATTGTATTGTCTTTTCAGAATTGAAAAATGTTTTCACGATTGTGTTTTATCGCCATTCTGATTTTTTGCGTTATCAAGGTTCATCATTTTAAATATATAGGTTCATTAACTGAAGATGAATGTAAATCTTGTAAGTAATATCTAAATTCTATACAAATATATCAGGTTGATGTTTTTCTACACTTGGATTTAGATATGGCATCGGATAATATTAATAAACAACTTCAAGCTATATTCAGTTGCCCAAGAAAATGGCGATTCAACTATAAAAGAGATACATCTGATGGTATGAAATATTACCTGATGAAAACGGGATAAAACATCATCAATAAAAAAAATTCCACCATTTAGTTTTTTTGTCCATAGAAAATACTAGATGGATATTTTATGATTTTCGCGTTGCAAATAGTTAATCATTATATGAATAAATTAACATCAGACAGAAAAATTCTTTATCACAAATATGATTTTTTTTGTCATCTTCTGTAATTATTAAAATTATAAATAAAAAAAGGAAATAAAATTCAATATGAATACTGCTAATGTTACTCTCAAAAAAGGTTCAAAAATATGTACGACACAACAATTGTCCAGGAGTATTTTAATTAATAAAAAAATCAATTTCAGTCAACCTTTAGATTAATTTTCACTCGACTTCAATAGGTTAGAGCAGAGTTTTGGTTTAGTAGAAAAACAACTCTGGCATACCAAAGATAATTGTTCCTATTGATTGTTGATGGTATTTTGTTTTTTACTTAGCTTATTAAAAAGTTGGATTCAACGGTTATAAAATACATTCTTTCTATATCTAAGTTTGTTATTATTGTATAAGGATGAAATTTTCGCTTGACTTTTGCATGTAAATACAGTGCTCGTTTATTACGAATAAAAAGAAAATTCATGGAAATGGTTGATAGAATAATTTAAATTTTTACGTTATACGAAAGAAGGAAGATAGAAATTAAAATTTTATGATGAGTGTATAGAAGAATCGATTTTGATAAATTGTAAACGAAAATAACTAATAAAACAGTGGAATACCGTTGGGAGAAGATGAAAATAGTTTAACCTAAGAGTGATTTGCTCTCACATTCAATAAATATAATTTATCCAAAAAAAGTCCAAATGATAAATTTACTCTTTTAATCCATTCCAAAGGTGGTGGTGACATTCAAAAAGATGAAAATTAAGATAAATTCATAAGGGGAAATAATTCGAGATGCCGTCTATCATAAACGTAATAATTTTATCAGCAAAATATGAAACTGTTTTCGATTGCAACTCTTAGAAGCTTCATTATGGCTAAAAGTGTTTTTTTTTATCTTAGAAAGTATGTTTGGATGCATATTTTGAACAAGGCTATTTTAGCATTAAATATGAAAGGGTATTTTTATAATGAGTGTGCTATTTTGCAGCACACTGAATGTTACTACACTCATAGAGAAATTATAATCACCAATTAATCTATTTTTGACTCTTACTACTTGAGTATCATCGAAAAACATCATAATATAAAAACTGAAGACGTCATCACCACTTTATCAACATGATCCTAACAGATTTTTAGAAGACTTTAATGGAAAATGTCATACATATGATCTACAGAGTGAGTTTCCTTTCTTCTATTGATCTAATACATATGTGCATGCTGCAACCGAGACAAGAATGACAAATAAGTGCAAAAAGATAGTTTCATACGAAGAAAAACAACACGTTAATTTATTTTGGCAAATTTTCGTGAAATGAAATGTAAATAAAACCAATGCTTGTCTCTGTAAAATTTGAGTAGACCATTAGTTAATATAATATATATATATATATGGGTTTCTATTTGATGTCTTTTTCATTTTTACATGTCTGATATAATTAATAATATCCTTTTTTTAAATACATTCTTATATGAATTCAATTAAACAATTATTAACCTGCGAGAGTCATTATCTTTTTATTAGTTAAAATGCGTAACCAAGAATCTTAAGTATGATTACTTTTTATCATACGCCATAATGAATTTCTTAGGCGAGAAATATTTTTAGACGAAAATAAATTTTTCGATCTCTTTTGTTCTTTCAAATATTTCTCATAACGATGCGAGTGACTGATCTATTCCAAACAGCCGACGAATTTTCTTTTGAAAGCAAAAACATTTTCCCGTTCTGATGTCAATTAATGGCCTGCCAAAGAATGGGCTCGACCAGCTACCATCTTAGCATTAGAAAAAAGAAAACACAAGAATTTCTTTCATCAACTTTCTATCAAGTGGGCTTCCTCCGTAAAGGCAGGCAACCATTGCTCTGCCACTCAAGACATCACGTTGACGTATTCTGGAAATCAAAGCAAAAAGCCCATAAAATATCTTGTTCTTATAGGATAAACAAATATCCAATGATACGCTTTGTACAAAAAGGTATCTCTGTGAATCATTTACTTCTCAAAGTCGAAAGCTTCATTGACGCATGACGAAGAATGTTATTTTTTAATTCGACGGAAGAAATTGTTGATTTTATATGTAGTTATTGAGTAACGTAAACGTTCTCCTATCAGATAGCTTTTTGTAAGTATCAAGTAGATTAAATGTTCTTTTTTGCCTCTGATCCAATGACTCAACACACCCTTGTAAGTGAAATATCAGATAAAAATAGAGATGATTTTTTATTAGACTTCATATCATTTCGAGGTAAAATCTTTTAGTTAGCTTGATTTACAAGTCGAATGATTGATGAATACTGAAAACATGAGATGCAGAGGTAGATTCATAGAGATCATGTAAAATCTTGATTTCTATTCATAAATAGAAATATTTCACATTTAATTAATTAAAATCAAAAAGAAAGTTTTGAAAGTATCTCGAAAAATCATCGAATAGCCTTAAATAATCATTTGTACTGGAGATTATATTTGTATCGTTATAAGATATTTAATGTTTACTGATTACAGTTTAGAAATAGTTTTACTAAAAATAGGCGAAAAATTTTTTTTTCGAAACGATCTGCTTAATTTACGAATATGTTAGTACTGATCATGGACGATCAGCTTGTTTTCATCTGTTTTGAGTCTTATTTCTTTGGGAATAAAAAAATGAAATCTTCACTTTTAATCGAGTGCCTACCATAATATCTTCACGGGTTCAAAATATAACTCTTGCCGACCATTAAAAAAAACACAAACTATTCGACTAGATGCGATTCATACATGAAAGTAATTATTCATATCATAGTAAAATGATCCGATATAAATTCATAATGATCAGATAGCCGTGCGTCCAGCATGAATATTACAATTTGAGTAAATGCAATGAGCTAGGAATACTTACCGACTGTTATATAAGTTGCAAACTCTCTTTAGTATATCTACAACCTCTATAAAAAAAAATAAAAAAACATGCGTATTTATCGAAATAGAACGAGAAAAAAGCAATGTCTGATTAAATAGTGTTGTATTTTCAGATTGATATTTCATATAATGGATTTATCTGGTTTTGGTCTTGAGCAGTTAGAACAAGGAAAGCTGAATGATATGCTACAACAAGTAGGCATCGAAGATGTTGGTCAATTTGTGATAAATTTTCGCAATCAAGCTCAACAATCTGGAGACGATGATGAGGATACAGCGTGCCGTACTGCATCGAGTCAACAGGCGAATCTATTCTCGATGGGAAGTTCACTATTGAATCAAGTTTGCGAAGATATTGTTTTCTTTTAAATAGAATCATTTACATTGTTTTCATTAATTAAGTTTTCTCATGGTGGTGGTGGTGGTGGTGGCGGCGGAGATGGAAACAATTCTGCTGATATGATTCAAGGTGCCATGAAAGCATATAACATGTTTTCAGGTGGTAAAAATCAAAGTAGTGGTGGCGGTGGTTTTCTCGATAATATCAGTAGGAAAAAACGAACGGTTGTACAAATACTAAAATTAATTTAATCTAGGTTCATCATATCAAAATGCTCAAAAAATGTATGCTCTTTACAAACAATTCGATAAAAATGGTGATGGAAAAATAACTGTTGAAGATATACAAATTTATCTTCAAGAAATGGGACTTGGATTTGTTTCACCATGTAAGTGTTGTTCGTTGTTTCATATACGATGAATATTCATATTTTTTTGTTGGTTTAGATTTAGCTAAGGCTTTGTTTCAAGCAGTTGATCAAAATCATAATGGTTCACTTGATTTTACGGATCTTATGGCATTAACTACTTTATTAAATAAGATGTCCGGTCAATTCGGTGGAATACAACAATAATTCGTCTAATGCAAGAACTTTATATTAATGTTTTTTTATTTTTCATGAATAAATTACATATTTATCATCGATAGTGTAGAACTATAATTCATCAAAATTTGAATAAAGTGAATTTTACATTTTCTTTCATTTTACGACACCAGATAACGTGACAATACTCCATAATTCTCTTATCTTTCTCTATAAAAGAGAAATTGATGCATTTACATAGATATAACAATCTCGATTGTTTTATGTGTTTTGTGTTGTTCGATAAACAAATGGAGAAATTAGTAAATCTGACTGAAGCAGATATAAATAATGGTGTACTTACGCGTATGCTTGCTAATGCAGGTATCCCTGATGTTCAACAATATGTCAAACATTTTAATCGAGACGTAGAGGAGATAGTAGTCGAAGAATTCAAACATTCCGATAGACATGAGTCATCGAATGAAGAGCAAAGCGCTCCTCCAATTGATATGCAAAGTTGGATCACAAGTTTAATACCTCGTTTGGATGAACCGATTAAATCAACTGAACCCCAAAAACACCAACCAACTGATCTTCATAGTTGGATGCAAAGTATGGTATCTAGTGATCAACAGGCACCTGTAGATAGCACTCCATCACAAACAATCAACAGTTCGAGTGATAGCCCTGCTGTCACGGGTAATATCGGAACTTGGCTTCATAATTGGTCGACAAGTCTTACTGAACAACCGCCACCTAAGTCTCTCGATGAGTGGTTAAAAAGTTTAGTATCAGAAAATATGAATGAATCTNTTGGAAAAGAAGCTAGTTCTAAAGGTCGATTAAATATATATCTGGATGCTGCTGAGAAAGTTCTTTCTGGATATGGTTATGATGTATCAAGCGCATCTAAACCTTCCACTACGGTTCAAGCTAAAACTGGTGTGCTAGGAAATGTGAAACAAATGTATTTTCTTGTAAGTTTTACTTTTGATCTTGTTCAATTTATTTATATTTGCTTTCCAGTGGAAAACGTTAGACAAAAATAATGATCGAAAGATCACCGTTGAAGATGTTCAAATAATGCTTGCGGAAATGGGTCTTGGTTTTCTTAGTAAATATGTAGCTAAAGCATTATTTGACATGGTCGATTCAAATCATGATGGTCAACTTCAATTTCGTGATTTTATTGCTTTAATGGGCATCATTAAAAAATTACTCAGTGCTGTTGCATCAGCAAAAACAGCGTAAATCTCTTCAGAAATTGTATTCATCCGGCATAAACATCTACACAAAAAATCTTACAGACGCTTTTTTTCTACATGAATATCCTTGATTCTTAATCTGTGTATGATTGATTCAAATAGATTAGTCAGGAATGATAAAGTTGGTTTCTTTTTATGTTGCCGCTCTGTTAGATTTTAGAAGGAAGAAATCTACTTTTTGATGACATTAGAAACAATTTTCATACATTACGCAGCGACTTTTTTCTTTCAAGACGATATTCAAATAGCATATCGATAGGCGTTTGTTTTTATTATCGAACTTGATGATTACACCTAAACTATTGAAGCGTGTAACATACATAAACATAGATACTATCAAAGTGAGTGAAGACCAATGAGAATATCTATGTTCCTGTAAAATATGTCGACAATGAAACATAATATGCATAGAAAATGAATGAAAGAACAGTAAAAAAAGCTTCTCTTGTTAACTTCGATGCTGAATGAATCATTTATTAATTGTTTGAGATTATTCTTATGAAATTTTGAAAGACACGCGGATTCGTACGAAGAAAAATAAAGCATAAATAAATGTGGAAGCAATTAGACAATTTTTGAGGTCTATCATTTTCGAATACAAGCAGCTCAGGGGTCTATTTGCAATTCACAACATTCTGAAGCACTTTATTGGGTTTTTATTGCAAATTGTGATATCTTCTAAAAGAAAATTTGTCATTCATTTCAATTCTATATAGAACATTTCAAAAAGTTTTGCTATGATAATATAACTGGGAAAAATTTAGACCCAAAAGTGCAAAAAAAACTTTTTCTTTATTTTTAATAAAAATCGAACGTTCGATCGTATTCAGATAGATCACGTACTGCTTACTGTTCTTTTTCAACCTGATCGAAGATTGGCTTTTTTTCTTTTTACTACGTCATGTTGTACTGTACGTACCAATCATTTATTCTGCGTCGACATTAACAAATAATTATACGAGAATATATTTATGCGTAAGACAATGAACTTTTGATTTATTCAGGATAATTAAAAGATCATGCTTAATTTCAAAGAAGATATTAATCGATAACAGCTATTATTCAAAAGAAATAAACTTAAATATACTCTCTTCCCTGATGCACACTAGTTAGAATGAATCAGATTTTAATTTAGAATGTTTTCTAAGTACAACCAATGTCGGAAGAAAGATTTCACGGCTCAAATAAGCAAATCTGTTCCGCCTGATATTCAAATATACACAATAATCGCCGCGCTTGTCAGAATTTCAGTGAAAAAATTATTTACAGAGAACGTTCCCGTCTGGATTTATCAGGATACTGTGATGTATGAATAGACACCTACGCATGTCAAATATAATATTCTAATTAATACGATTACATTGGTGCAAACTATTTTTCAATTAACAGAAAAATGTCGATTATACTAATAACGTCATTTGATTTCTTACAGACGTTTCTTTCGCTTTTTCTGTGCTGAATAATAGTTGTGACGTAATACAACTATGACACACGTGCAGCCACTCCCACTTTATCATTTTCATGCATGGACTAAAGTGTGCCCAACCTATTGAGAAAAAAACAGAAATATATTGTTATTGCGACGATATTTTTCTCTCATTTAAATTATCTCTTTCTACTAACGATCCGATTGATCATATATATTAAGAAATATTCTCTTGATAGAAACAGTTCTTTGAATTATTTGATGCGTGAGATTCGAGAATGTTTCGGTGGACTTTAGCAAACATCGACAGATTTAAGTTAGTAACCTAAGGAAGTATTACTCACCTATATTGACTAGAACAATTAACCTGTATGACGTAATTGGCTCGTGACATATTGGAAGTTTCAACTTGGAAAATGTGACGAAATATTTTCAAATAGACTGTTTTTTTATATAATGTTTTTTTCTTTAAATGAAATCTTATCATTTTCCTTTTAGATATCTTCAGCTATGAAAATGTCCATGGTGTCTAAGTTTTTCCTAGTAACTTTATTATTGTTAATATCGATCGGCATTTCACTTTGCTCCCAAAATTATAACTTCGGTCCAATGACACAAAACGAATGTACAGAATGTAAGTATACAGTAATTAAATTTCGTTTTCTTATTGAACTATTCAATTTATTTTATAGATTTCAATTCAAAGAATGCAACTAAACGTATTCTAGCAATAATGAAATGCCCAAGAAGGTTTTGCGAGAAATGTCCCAGATCAATATAATGCAATGAATTCAATAAAGACATTCTATGGTGTTTTAAAGCGAGCATAATAACAAGTCGGTTTTGTTCATACACAAGAAATAAATCGATGTCGTTCGTTTTTTTTTTGTTATTTGTAAAATATTTTATTTTAAACAATGGCACACATAAATTATGCATTTTTTCAATAAACTATAGCTTAATTATATATAATTATTATTTTTACAAGTGAGAAAGAGAACGTGCCAAGTTTTTTAGTTTTCCAAGGTACACCCGATAACTTGTTTTCAATGAAAGATGCGAAATTGGATGGAATTTGCCGTCAGTTTCTTCAATGCGTCAAAGAAATTTTTATAATAGTTTCTAACGAAATTAATTCCGATGTTCACTCAGGTTGACAAATGATAGGCGCGATCGATCTTAGTTTTGGTTCTGGCAGTGACGTGAAGATCTTGACCGATTGCTAATCACTTTTCCTGTATCTCATAGTTGAACGGGAGTTCAAATGCCAATAGTCTTATGCTACAAGGTATCAGCATATTACGAAAAAATTTCACCATCAACACTGTCGGATCAATTAGAAACTATGATGGCATACTTCTCTAGGGTTAGTCTTGTCATAGCATCAACCATATGTAAAATGTAGAGGAATCGAGACAGTCCTGCTATCTCATGAATATTATGCAATAAGGCTCACATAAAATTCAGGTTAAATTTAAAAATTCAGAATAAATTCAAGATACCAAGGATTGAATTTAGATTTAATAGCGTAACACAATCCAATGAAGATCTTTGAGATAAAGTTGAATTTATTAATTTCTTTTTTTGGTTTGTCTAAAAATATCTTACGAAGATCGACTCCTAAAAT
Organism: Rotaria magnacalcarata; assembly: GCA_900239745.1. Lineage (NCBI taxonomy): Eukaryota > Metazoa > Rotifera > Eurotatoria > Philodinida > Philodinidae > Rotaria > Rotaria magnacalcarata. Next base: position 12,562 of record OENM01000958.1, read on the forward strand.
CTGCTAGCAATGTTATTGAGATGTACTCTCAATTACAGAGTTATTTAGAACAATTCAAGTTTAAAAATATACTAACTTGCGATTTCAAAAGTTAATCACCGTCTTACTCTACAATGAATTCTTTTCACAACGTGCATCAACGTTTGAAAATGCTTGTATAAATACGGAATTCAATTTTTGTAAGAATTAGTGATGCATGTCAACATACGTCATGTTTACTCATACATATAACTGTCTATCTCAGTAGTCAATGTTTCGCATAGTCATTTGATGAATCAAACGTGTTTATCATCATAATGATTGGGAAGTTATTGTATTAGCCATTGAGTAAGATTTTGCTCATTCTTTTTCGTCCAATACATCATATCACGTGTAGTTACACATCCACTCTTTATCTTTACTTATCCAATAATAAACACAAAAAAGCCTCTAAACTATACCCATTCATACATTTGTTTTGTTTTTTGTTATTCATAGACAAATGGAATCGTTCAGACATTTAACTCAAGCAGATATTAATAATGGTGTACTTAATCGTATGCTAGCCACTGCAGGAATCCCTGATGTTCAAGAACATGTAAAAGATTTTCATCAAAAAGTTGAAGGAATAATTGTTGAAGAATTCGAAAATGCTGATCGAGATCAAGAAAAGTATAATGAACCAATAGCTTCATCAGCTGAGATTCAAAATTGGGCTAAACATTTACAACTTCATCTAGATGATCCTGTTAAACCGTCTCTACCAAAGCCTGAAGAACCAGAAAAGCGGCAACCAACTGATCTTCATAGTTGGATGCAAAGTATGGTATCTAGTGATCAACAGGCACCTGTAGATAACACTCCATCACAAACAATCAACAGTTCGAGTGATAGTCCTACTGTCACGGGTAATATCGGAACTTGGCTTCATAATTGGTCGACAAGTCTTACTGAACAACCGCCACCTAAGTCTCTCGATGAGTGGTTAAAAAGTTTAGTATCAGAAAATATGAATGAATCTATTGGAAAAGAAGCTAGTTCTAAAGGTCGAGTAAATACTTATTTAAATGCTGCTGAGAAAGTTCTTTCTGAATATGGTTATGATGTTTCAAATCCAGCTAAACCTACCAATAATGTTCCAGCTAACACTGGTGTGCTAGGAAATGTGAAACAAATGTATTTTCTTGTAAGTTTTACTTTTGATCTTGTTCNATTTATTTATATTTGCTTTCCAGTGGAAAACGTTAGACAAAAATAATGATCGAAAGATCACCGTTGAAGATGTTCAAATAATGCTTGCGGAAATGGGTCTTGGTTTTCTTAGTAAATATGTAGCTAAAGCATTATTTGACATGGTCGATTCAAATCATGATGGTCAACTTCAATTCCGTGATTTTATTGCTTTGATGAGTATCATCAAAAAATTAGCTGCTACGGTTGGTTCAAAATAGCCATAGACATTCTATTATTTATTATTATGATGAGTTACTTAAGCATAACATTTATATGATTAAACTAATCAAGCGTCTTGTAAAAATAATAAATCTAGTACATTTATTTTATTTAGGAGAATATAGAGATACTCATTAGTAATCGGCTGTTTGTTTTGTGATGCTGTTCGAATAAAATATTCGACAATAATCTTTCAGCTAATTCAATTATGAAAAACAATTCATTCAAGCGTGAAACTAGAAATACTGTTTATAATTTAGCATGAATATTCGATTATACAAATGTCTAAATAAGTGGAAAATATTTTTGAAATCGTACATATTGCGAGAATTCTATACCGAAACTTATGAAATAATCATTAGACAATAATTTACATTAATGCTTGAATACTTGTATGTGATCTATGTTTGCTATCATTTTAAATTCATTCATTTGATTTTCTGAATAAATATCAATGTCATCCTGCTCTGTTTTGCTATGATCATTCATCAGATAAAAATAACATTGAACAATTAAAAATTTCAAATAAAATAATTTATCTCATCGAAGGAAATAGACCACTCTCCTTCCAGGAGCCTGACTATTTTTAGTTTTTAGAAGTATGACAATTGGAAACAAAACAGCGAACTCTTTCAGTGCTGCTGAGAATAAACGACGGGAATTTTTAGATTTAGAGTATTAGACAAAAGCAAAAGCATGACTTTCGAAATCAAGAAGCAACAAAATACTCCATCATCGTTCTATGAGTATTTTATTTTGAACTAATCTATTCTAACCATATTAGTTGTTTTATCAAAATCTAGAAATGATTGTAATTTGAAGTAAATATCATAAAATTATAACCTCAAGAAAAGAATTCTAAGGTTAAGTGTACCATTCTTTTTATTAACATGTAGGTCTACTTGTTTCCAGCAAATCACTATCAACTAATAGGTTCAGCAAAAGTTTCTCAATCAACAAAAAAAGTACTCTATAAAGCACTATTATTATTATTTTTAATCATAGACAGTGCTCATTAATAAAGCAATTTTATACTTGGGTTATACGTGATCATTTTTTCAAGTATAAAAAACCTTTCAAGTTCCTATCTCATATTCTCAAGACGCACACGGAAACAAAAGAACAGGATGCACATTTGATAACTCCATTAGTATATACTGTGCTTGTTTTTATTTTCAACAAAAATTGACCGTACAAAGAAGCAAACAAAAGTAAAACAGAACAAAGTAACGTGCTCACGTCTAGAATTTATACATGACAATAACCTAGATAATAGAAAAACAAAATTGTAGTAATCGCTTTGAAATGAATAAATTGAAAATTATGACTATCGTTCACCTACACAATAAACATAGTAGACCAATAATTATCTGATAAAACAAAAAGAAGAAATGATCACACTCACACACACACACGCATGAATAAGAACGAAATAGGGTTACGGCTAGAATTATGTTCATGTAAAACAATCAATTGATCGCACGCAAATGCATGAATCAAATGATTGAGAATCATAACTGATAAATTCTAACTACTATTTGACCGTTTAAGCCAAATAGGGCCATCAACTGACTTGATTCCTGTCTCTTTTAACATATTTCGTCTTGTAGAAGCTGACAATGGTGAATCTTTTATCGTTGATACTTCATCTATATCGTCTGTTGGCGATATAGCAGCTTGTCGTTGAATAATCATCACTGTTTTTTGTTTTCGTTTTACGGCAGATACCGGTGTTTCTTCAAAAAGTATATCATTTTGTCTCATACTTGTTGCTTGTGTTCGATGGATTGGTACATGAAGACGAGGTGCTGAATAACACGGTCGAAGAGAACTTGTCGCTGTTGCTGCCAAGGGCAATAGTGAACGTGGTGATGGCGATCGTGACGGTTGAATTCTATGTGAAGATGGTGAACATTGTCGATTCGTAGCTTGTGAATGTATACTTAATTGTGAGTAGGGTGATATTGATGGAGATATGTAAAATGGTCGTGCTGGTGCTAATGATGGAACACCACGTCCTATAGATGATTGTCGATAATATCGATGATTATTTGAATTATATGAATGTGGTGATAGACTAGCACGTGGTGTGTACAATTCAATTAATTCTCCTGTCATTAGTGAAGCACGTTTAACTTGATAGGACGCTTGATGATTACGTGAACTTTCACGTCGTCGTGAACCTGTTGTAAGATTTTCATTTAAGCCACCATATTCACTTTCGAAATAAGTTGAATTTGTGAATACTTGTGAAAAATAGGACGAAGCAAAGTAGGACGATGTTGACATACGATGATGTCGTCGTGCGCTAGTATTTGATGTAGTTCGTAATGATAAATTGTTTTTATTGTTTGCATGTAAATTTAAACTACGTGTAAATGTTAAACGCCATCGAAGAAAGAAACATGTTTGTTCAGCTGGACCAAAATAACAAAGAAGTGATTGAAGAAAAAATGTTGAATAAATAAGACTAGTGATAGATGACACTATGTAAATCATAGCCGATTTAGATAAATAGGGTAATGAAGAAAATAACCAAGGACAACAAATTATTATTACGGAAAATGTATATTGAAATAATGTTGTACATAATTGATTTAGTGAATGCATTGTACGATTTTCTCGTTGATAAACAAATGTTGGAGCTAATTTATAGCTAAATAAAAAGTAGAAACATGTAATTTATTTATTTTTTGCTCAAGAATGATAAAAGTCGATATATTGACTTAATCAATTAAAATATAAGATTTCTTGCAGCATTATTTTTATGTTTAGATCATAAGTCTATGAAATCGGTCGATTACATGGTACAGAGAGCTAGTCGAGTAAACTGAAATAACTAACAGTAGATTATTTTCAATATGCCATTAGCGAAATTAAAACAAAAATTAGATACTCTTTTAATGATTAAAAAATACGTTTTTTATTATGAATTAATAGTAAGTCACGATTATTCATAGCTAAGTATTCTAGAAAATCCCCCGCCGGTACTGATCAAAACGTGTTGTGACAAGAAAAGCATCATAGGAATTTATATCTGACACATATTGATATTTTAAAGGGCAAGTTCTTTGAACTTTAGACTGTTCTATCGCCTTGGATGGAAGCAGTATGAATGCCTATGGCATACTATCAATTATATACGAGCGGAAACAAAGTTTCCTGGTTCCAATCTAGAGAAAGTCAATTCAGACTTTATTCTCATTAGATCTTAAGAAATTATTCAAACACTATTCTAAATGATACTTAATAAAAACGATCCGATTGAAAAGCATATAGAATATTTAAAAAAAAATATCTTTCTTGTAACCTTGAAAATAAAATTTTGACATTTTACTCCTAAACGTTTCAACCAATCACAATAGACGAAAGAATAATTCTTACCTAATTGAATAGAGTATTGAATATTGTGAAGAAAAAATAAGTAAAATAACAAAATAAGACATATTTTCAACTGTTAATTTATAATTCAATAGTGTAAATATAGCTATAGACGTAACAAAATTGAATAGTATAGTTAATGTAACAAATATTCCTAGAACGCCAGTAAATAAAGTTAGAAAAACAAATATAATAATAAATCTAATAGCAATTAAAAAATATTTTTCTTGTTGTAATTGTTCCATGATTGTAAAACTTGAAAATATTTCACTTGTCCACCAGAAAGATACTTGTGTTGAAATTTTAGAATAGAATTTCGTTATAAAATTTTGTTTTATATTTTCTATTAACGATTGCCATTCATTATAATTATTAAAATTTGTTTTTAGTAACCACTTATAATTGATTGTTTGAAATAAATAACTAGGAATTTGAACACCATTGATAAATCTCAAACCATTTCGAACGAGAAATAAATCATCGTATCTATTCGATAGGTAATAGAGAGAATTCAAACATAGTATACATTCATATCGTGTCTCGGTTGTATTTAATGAACATGTGAATGTACAATTATTTGTTTGATTACTACGATAGAGTATATAGGAAGAAAATTTTGAATTCGTTAATAATGAAGGTTCAGATTCATATAAAAATAAATCACCGAAACAATGAAAATTATTTATACTTAAATTTTCATCCTGAGTTGAAATATTTGACGTACTAGAAGAAAAATTTAATTGATATTTATATTCAGAATTGAAAAAACGAAGAATTTTTTCGAAACAATGTCATAAGACTGAGAAAAGTTTCGTTCTATTTCTATTTAAATCCCTAGATCAAATAGAAGCAATGATAAATATAGGCCATATTAAATTATCCGTAACACTATAGTTGAGCCTTTTTCTTTCTTTCATATTTTAAATACATCAATTGACGAAACGTGGGTATTCTATCTATAACCATGGATGGTCATCAGACAAACACGGAAGTTCTTGACAGTCTTTGTTTAATCATGTTTGTCGGTATTGCTTTTTTTCTTTTTGACAGTCAAGAGAAGTGAAAATTTTTGGCGAAGAACTATTGACATACGAATATTTTTAAGACTCCCGCAAAAAAGCCTCTCGGAATAAATAGAAACATATTCTTACCTAACAATTGAACTATTTTGAAGTATCTGTGGTGCTATATGACGATAATAATGTTTATATACAGATGTTTTCCTATTTATTTCGTGTTGTATTGATGCACAAAATTGTATTAATTGCGATAAATTATGGTTTAATGTATATGAAAATGTATCGATTTCATCAGGTCTCGATGTCATTTTACTTTCTGCATTATAATCAAGTATAGGAATATCCCTGAATGGTATTAATGATTCATTAGGCACCTCCCAATGTGAGCCAATATAATATGTAACATCAATATCTAAGCTAGTTAATGAATTTTCATAAATATTCGATGGTGCATGTATTGATAGTGTATCGCATGTAATACGACATACATTATATTGTAATTTTGGCCATTGAAATATAATAGCAAAAGCTAAGCAAGATATTATAGTTATTAACGTTAACCATAATGCTTTTAATCGTACGATAAGATATGGAACAAGACGATTAATGAAATAATGCATCGTTGATGTTATAAAACGACGAGAAAGATGTTCAGTTGTTGGGACCGATGATTGATAACGAAGAATGAATATAAATGAAGCTAAAAAGACAAATTTAGATGAAAAATTTAAAAAAAAAGAAACATAATGTAGCTTTTCAAGTCCCTGATGATTTGCTAAATATTTTTGGAAAATGTTCGAAAGCTAATTTCTCCAATTCTATTATCATAAATCAGTTTGTTTCCTCTAGGGATCGCATAGAATAACTCGAACAAATCTTGAAATTCATTCACTATTCTATAGATCTCAAGTCAAATTATACCAAACGTAAAAACAAATCATAAATGATTAGGAATACGTAACAGTAGTAAGCTCTTCGGATCTCTCCAGACATTATTGCAATGTCTATTTACATACTATGTAAAAATAAAAGCTTTTTACTCGATCAACAATTGATTATTTCCACAAAAACAAAAAACAAGACTTTTTCCCCTTTGAACTTACTATTGTTTTTATTAAAGTTTCTAGATGTAAAAAGCCTTTTTTTTTACAATCATATAAACCTTATCATATAGTAACCATAAATAAACGATGGTCCGTAGTAAACCATTAAAACATTATAATATAAAATGATTCTATAGTCGAACTAATTGGCATAAAATTTTCTGCATTGCTAATATTTCACTGTTCATCAGGGCAATTTCATTCGTAATGCTTATTTTTCTTCTTTATTGAGAAACTCAGACTATACCCTATTTGTACTCTAAGGATTAATCAAATTAGTCGGCGAATATTCTATCTTGTTTATATTTTCTCTCGAGATTTTCTTTTTGTTGCTTTGATTGATACTATAACCTTGAGATAATAGAATCTCGAACAGTCTCATTCTGTGTCGATCATGAATACGCATTTCTCTTATTTTGATTACAACTATTTATATCATACTTCAACCTGATCTAATTACCTGGATAGAGAATAAATGATATAAAAAATGATATTGATACAAGTAAAAAAGAAAATATAGTAAAACATTGTAATGCTATAATTTGATTTGTATATGTAATAACAAATGTAATTATGGCTGTTAACGTTTTTGGTATTAAATAGAAAAATGTTTGTGTGAGCAAATTTTCAATAATACGCTGAATTGTACAATCGTCACGTTTATGTTTATTAATAAACCAACAAGTATACCATAAAAATGAATCAATAAGTAATAAAAATAAATATAATATTAAACTTGTATAATTTAATATTGTTATTGGAAAATGAAATAAATAATAATAAATAGTAAAACAAGAAAAAAATGTTAATACTATATGAAAAATAATTATTAAAATAAAGAATAAATTTTTTACAAATAATACAAGACAAACGAAATAGAGACATATTGTAATATAAATAAAATAATGATTTTTTTCAACATAATAATTAAATAGAATTTCTTCATCGTTAAAATCAAAATTCATAAATTTTAAATAGAATATTTTCTTATATTTATAATTATATATATTATCATATAGATGTACGAGTTTTGTTGAATTATGTTCCATAGATAAATATATTTTAAATGTTAATGATGTTTCAATATAAGTTAGATATTTTTCAAGTTTACTATTTAAACATGATGATTTACATGATAACCATTCTTTAGAATATTCATTAAGATCGTTTTGTGTTATATTATCACATTGTTCGGGTGATGATATTAATTGATCTTTAAATAGAAGTCCAACTAAAAAATAAACAAAATAAATTCTCTTTCTTTTGTTATTATTATTTCGATTAACTGCAGAACTAAGCATTCGTTGACCCGGAAAACTTTAGTGCTGCAACGCTCTCTAGAGGGCTTTCTTCGTTTTAATGTATTTATTACCTGGTCCAATGAATTGACAACATGAATGGTTCGTTGAACAATTTGTATAGATAGAACGTAAACTCCACTCAAGTTTACAAACTGATTTAAATATGCTAATATCATCGAATAATCTTCTATTATTATCATTAAATTGAAATATTAATTCTGTATAAGGAACTAGAATAGACGAATTTTTGTTTTTATTAGAGTTTTTCAAACTCAATATTTTGTAATTTACGTATAGGACATCTTGATAGATGAAATCGTTTTGAACATGGATTAATATTTGGATTGAAAGATGGATATGGTGTTTGTTGATATATCTAAGAAATATATATTCATAAATGCTTGATTTTTTTCTCTCGCTTTCTCCTATTCTTATAATTTTTGTTTCAGCCTGCTTTTTTTTTTTATAATCGAGTTTCATTCTATCGGAGAGCATATTAAAATGAATTCTATTTTTAAAATAAATCCACCTACTTTGCTATTAATTGAATGTGGATATAAATGTGTTGTTTGAGTTTCACGTATAAGTGCAATTAATTTTCGGTATTCATTCGATGCGTCTGTTCCATGTGCTTGAAAACCCTATTGAATTTATTTTCATTAGAGACGAAAATTAACAGATCTTTCAAAAACAAAAAAGCTTTACTCCTAATGAATGTCCATAATCTATTTGATGACGTTTATAAATTAAAAATATAATACAGATACTTGTCATAAGAAATGTACAACAAAGTATAAATAAGTGATATTTAATTAAAAATCGAACGTATCTAAAGGTAATTTGTATAAGAAAAGAAAAATAATTAAAAATAAAATCTACTCACTTAGCTTTAAGGTGACTACTACACACCATCGCATACTGAATGGAATAGAAAAGAAGAGCTGAGCAAGAAGCTAGCTCGTCGGCATTCTATTAATGTTGTTTTTCTTAAAAATAAAACAAAAAAAAAATGAAAAATGAAATAGCAACATGCATATAAATATATGTCAACTGCTCTCCAATTAGGCAAGACTATGAGAGGTATAACATCAAGAGAAGAAAGAACTACTAGCGAGAAAAACATGCAAATTCACTATTAGAGCACGCACATAAATGGATGCACATATGCGCGCTCACGTGCTAGCCATAGTGCTAAAAATGCTAATCCTTTGCTTCTTGTTATATTCCATTGATATTACCCATATGGCAACTCAACTAGACTATTGATATGAAATGCGATGCTTTCTCTATCTATCGATCGATGTGTATACAGTATAGTCTTGTTATCAGTTTATCAATTAGTTTTGTTTCGATGTCAATTTGATATGTGAAATCAACGAAAACGATGATATTATTTTTGTCTTATTCTCTTTTCTATCATGATCTATTGTCGAGAAAGTATCACTAATTTTCATCTCTGATTGCCATTAAGAGACAAACAAACTCACTAATAGAACTAATGTCATTCACCGAGCCTGTCATGACATAAATATATCCTACTTTATTTTTATAATATTACGCAGATAAATAGTTAATAGGCAAAAAGAATAAGAATATGCATAGACGCTTCCTTGTTTTCGGAGACGGGCACACATTTTTTGATTATCACTATTCGACCAGATTCTTGACGGATTTCTGTGCTTCTTTTTTCCTCTCTTTCTCTCTCTCTCTCTCTCTCTCTATCTGTGATGCGACTACATAGTTGATTTTTTGGCTTGCTGAATGCATCTCAGCCGCAACGACGATGACAACGCCTTTTTAGGCTGCTGATGATGACGTGCATTGATGACGATGTTAGACAAGCAGCAGTAAAAAAAAAGAAGAAGCAGAAGAAAAAGAAGAAGAAGAAGAAGAATAAGAAGAATGCGATTATGATTATTTGATCGAGCTCGTTGAAGTTCTCTGGTAGTTATGGACGTGTAGTTACAGTAGTAAAAGCATTGTTATTGTGTATAAATCGTCCTTGGTTTCTCTTTTCCCTTTATATCTCATCCTGTCATTGCTTCTATCTATCTATCAATCTATCTATTAGATGAGAGTTCATAGAATTAAACGGATCAAGCACGTCAGCTGTCGTCTAATCTGTGTTTTTCATTTTTAACGAAACTGAAAAGGAAAAATTCATGAACTGATTTATTTAAAAGAATTATGCTACTTCAACATAAATGGCTATCTCTTAATTCGACATTATACACGAGATCTATACATTTTTTCCTCTCGGATAATTAGGTGTTTATGATTGTAGAGAATAAAAGTAAACAAGATAACTTCATGATTTAAGTAACAAAACAGACAACCGAAAATATACAAATTAATATATACCAGAGAGAGAGAGAGAGAGAGAGAAATGCTTAATAAACAACTCTTGATTATGGAGAATGTCGTTTCAATTATCCGTTGAATATATATGAAAGAATGTACATTTAAAATATATTTGTTAGATGATAAGGATGAATATTTACTCAAATTTTGTTGCTATCTAATATTTCGACGTTCTATTGTTGATTCTTTTCTCTTGAAGCATTTATATGTTCGAAAGATAATTAAAGAAGCATGTAAATATATATATTGTATTGACATCTTCTGATACAAACTGCGACAGACAAGAGAAAACCTAATTAAAAAAAGTCAAATTTCTTAAATGAATTTTTTTCTGTTCTCTATTCTCAACTTCCTAATCGGATAAATGGTCGGCCGTCATAATGTCGAAAGTAGAAATATCGAAAGTAGAAATGTCGAAAGTAAAAATGTCAAAAGAAAAAAATATCAAACGGAAAAATGTCGGAAAAATTATATTGACATGAAAAATTGTCAGTTAATATTTTAGAGAATTGTAAATAATATAATGAATGTTTTTTGTATGGAATTAAGCTGAAATATTAAGGGTGAGAAAATTCTTTTTTAAATATGCCATTTTTTCACGAGCCTCACGAACCTCAAGTTTTTTCTTTCCTGAAAGATGACTATGATTGCAAACAGTTTTCATCAATCGAGTATTTTAATCAGTATGCACTTTAGCTGCACAATAATTAATAGTGCATATCCAATCTTTATTAGTTGTTGTTACTTTATTTTACTTGTATCAATAGTTAATCATCCCTATCGATACTGACTAAAATTCTACACTAGTAAAATTATAAGAAAAAACAATGAAGTATACGTGGTTACAATCGCCATATACTTGAGGCATCATTATTTTTTATTTTTCACTTTCGACATTTTTCCAGCACACCGGATAAATATGCAGGAAACGCCAGAGAAAAAGAAAAGAAAAATCTATTAACACAATATTCAATAAAAGAATTATCAAAAAAAAAAATTCTTAATCATCATCGATTGTTAAATTTTCAAAGAATAGATCTCTCGTCAGTTTTTGGGTTTTAATTACAACAAATTGCCAAGTTACTTTCTGGAAAAAGAAAAGAAACGATGACTTCTTTTGATAAGCATATCTTATATGCATGTAGTAAATAGGAGACGACGAAGAAGAACAAAAAATACTAATTTTGTTTTTTAGGTTAACATTATTGTTATTGTCTTCAGCCTTTTTTTTACATGTTTTCATCATCTAGATGATCGGTTACATGCAGAGAACGCACGTAAAAAATGAAACAACAGGCAAGCAACTCGTCAAAACAAGAAAAAGAATCTTTTTTTCACCGATGAATAACGACACTAGGGTTATTGTTCAATGACGTCAATATATCACAACATAATTTGAGCACTCATGATAATAATTAGAACCGAAAGATTACTTTTTTTTCTTTTTTTGATAACAGGAAGCAGAGCAAAGTCAAGCGAAATTAATATACGACGGTGATACATACTTATTAATTGTATACAAGAAGAATGCTCTATTGGCATGTTGTTGCTGTTGATATTCTCTCTTTATTTTTGAACAGTGATAGTCATAATAAATGAAGATCTTAAATAAATACAAAGAATAGTTCTATTCATATGACAGAATGAATGATAGCGACGACAATATCATGTGTCACGTTTTTATTTTCAAACCACATGTGTTTGCGTGCGCATCGTGTAGGTTCTATTTTCTATTTTGACTGTTAGTTGTTTAACTATACATTCCGATGACATAATTTCCCGAGCGCACACGCATTAAAAAACTGAAAAAAAGAAAGGCGAGAGATATAGTGGGAAAATAACGATAGAGAAGTGAAGTGCACCCCACATTTAAGAAGAAGAGAAAAAGAAATGAGAACAATGATGATAACTGGTAGTACAAGTACGCATCTATGGTGACATTGTTAGAGGAATACTACAGATGCCAACTGATGAAGAAGAAAGAAAACGATGACTGAGGAGTTGTCTTCGAGGTATGATTCGTTAGCGTCGAGGGACGGATGTTAAAAAAGACGAGAAAATAAATAAATATAACAAAAACGGGAACATCATTCTTCCCTTTTCCCCCTGATCAATGTAATCATATCTCTCTTTATATATATAGCTTGATGTATAAGTACATTATTAAATGATTGACATTGAGAAAAAAATTTCACTAGGTTTCCTTTATTACTACGGGCTTAATCTAAGTCGTAATAACATTGAATAAAACTAACCCTATCATACGAACAATAAATTCTCCTTTTTTTTTTTTTATTTATTTTTGAGTGTCGATAGTACTTTTATTTATTCTTTATGAAAAAAATTTTTATTTTTTTCAAAATGTTCATGAAAAAAATATCACACTAATGCTCTGAAAAAGAATCAGTCGACTGACAATAAATATACAATCAGCTCAAATATCACTTAGCATAGTTAATTATGTTAACATTAAAAAAACACGAAAGAAAACAAATAGCAAAAACAAACATTGACACTGGCAAGTTCTTGCTCTCTCTCTCTATATATAAATCTCTAAAGAAGAAATTTCATACGGAGAAAAATAAAAGAAAATACTACCAAGTACTTAAAGCTTCAAAGAATTTCAAACCTTGTTCTTTGTGTCTTTCATTATAAAGTATATATGTGGAAATCCTCGATGTTTTTTTGTTGAACTTTTTCAAGTAAAAAATTAACAACGTTATTTCATAAATGAATAAAAAATTAATTGAACCATTACCATAGACAAAAATTCATCTAATCTAATGACTTGAATTATATCTGTTTGCATGCAACAAAAGAATGTCAATTAAAAGATCTCTTCAATGATATAATAATAGTAATGAATGAGACGGTAAGGTTTTCAATAGTCAGCCATTTCTGTTTGAGTAAATATCTATTAGATAGATTTTATTTTCTATTCAGACAGAAAAAACAATCGTTGTGAAGACACATTTTCCCTTGACCTAACTTTGACATTATTTGATTAATCATTATTTATCTATTTTCTAAGAAGATCGAGAGTAAGAAAAATAAGCAATGTGATAAATCAATTATCAATCTAGAATTCCGGCAAAAGAAACAAGCCGTATAATAGACTATTTTTTTCTCTCGAGATTTATCAATTCGCAACATCATTAATAAATTTGTAAAAATATCACTCAAACAAAATTATTCTTGCCACAATAATTTTGATAAATATTATTCATTGACTGATCATCATTTTAGATCATAATCTAACAAGTTCGCCGTTCGATAAATTGGTCTCAACATGATCTAACAATAACACATGTACATATATACATGTGTATGTAGAATATATGTTTAAAGATCAAGTATTCTATCACCATCAATCGACTAATAGAAAGAATAATAATACTAAATTGTTGTTTTTATTGATAGTTATGGCATGATGAATATTGCAGGAACAAAATTAAGCCCTTGTTACCTCATTATTTTTTTCGCGATCTATGTCGGAGTCAATTAAATGCTTGTAACTTTTAATCTTCAGTATTGACTGTTAGAAATGATATTATACTTTCATTGTTCAAGGTCTACATCCAATAGATGAATTCAATTGGGAGTTGTATTTTTTTTTCATAAAAATCTCAAGAGACATAAGCCGAGCTTTCAACAACAAAACTAACACCACTTTATTCACTGAACATCAAATAAAAAGATTATAAGTGCTCATTCAAGTTCACTAGAGGTTTCTTATAAGTCAAAAGGCAACTTATTTTTCATATCATAGAAAATTACTTTTCATTAAACCAAGATTTCGAAATCGGCTGTTTTTATTTTATTTACTATTAAAAAAATTTTGCAAGCTCACAATTTATTATTAATTCAAATATCACATGTTTGATACAGAGAAATAAAAATATTCTATCAACAGATTCACGCTATTTTATTCATAAACGTTATAATATATTCCGGATAATTTTGATCATCATGAAAGGTACAAACAATACTAAATGGAACTTTTCCATCCGTTGTCGAATCAGCTTGGATTAATTTTCCATTTGGTGGCGGCATCATTGGTGGTACACGAATATCGTTACTACCACATACATGGTGACCAACAAGCACACGGCATAGGAAAAGAAACGATACATCTTTATGATCACTATAAAGGGATGAATAACCAGCATGACGACTAAAATAAACTCCACGACCATATAAAACATAATCATTGCAATATGAACGATTAAAACCATGCGCCATTATTTGATGATGATTATCAGACTTTGTTCCGTGAAATAACCAAGTTTCGTTTAGATTTACAAGATCATTTTTTCGTCGCATATATGAACGATGTGAACAAAATTTTTCCCATAAATGAGGATTTTCTATACGTTCAACCTAAAATAGATCAAAAATCAAACTGCGATTTTTCCGAAAGATGATGGATCTGAAGCTTCCGACACAAGATTAAGCGAATCTGTATCTTTGGTAATCCATCAATAAGTGTATATTTACACTGAATATGATTGATAGAAATCATCTTAAATTTATTTAAATACAATAATAATGTGCAAATGCAAATCAATCAAGATAGATCATAAGAACTTAGATTGCATCGAACACTTCTCACTACTGCTCTGCATGGTAAATTCACTTCTGAACTATCCATCGATGAGTATCGACTAATTTTAATCGCCATTGACTCTCAGATTCCTTCGAGTATTTCGGACACGAAGAACAAGCGTGTAAAGTAAACTAGCTGATTTCGAAATATCGTTTTATAGTATTTCTTCCATGTTTGAGAAACACAACAATAAAGTGGTTACATCGGTTTTTCTTTGTCATGTTATTTAAATTAAGACGAATACTTACAAATGCAATTTTAGTCTTCGTATCAGAAACTGTCTGATGAAACGCTCGTTGTACAAATAAATATTCTGCTGATGTTTTGTCGATGGAAATCGATTCAAATAAAGCTTTGCTATTTTCATTTTTATAATTATTGCCCTTCCAGAACAAAGGATACTTTTGACCATATACATTATCTACAACATTAGAAGAAGAAAAAGAAAGTATCAATGGGTGATCAAGTTTTTATTATTCGACTTACTATCATCATATGGGTATGTAATTGGGTGTGAATGTAATATAGGAAAAGAGTTTGGCATCAATCCCAATGTTCGTCCAGAGACTACAGTAGGATTCACCGCAATAGCTGGATTTTGCTTTAGTTTTGTATGATTTAATAATCCCGCGAAAGGTTTATTTTTCATATTCATGCTATAGTCAATAAAACGAAGTTCTTCCGGTGAAATAATATGTTTAGAATATTCATCAACAGCCATTATTGAATTATAGTTTTCGTTTGAACTCATACAATAATGTACTTTGGGTAAAAGTTGAAAGAGTATGCCAGTATTATGTAGCCGATGAATTGTATAACAGGGAAGAGATAAATTTCTGAGGAATAATCCAAGATTTATTATTTTCGAAGCACGTGTTTTTATAAATGAATGAAATGAGGATAAAAATTTATTCATTTCATGTTTCATTAATGATTTATATTCTTTCTAGACATAGAAAATTAATGAAGCTATTTTTGTTTGAAGATTTCAATAGACTTTTACCACTGTTGTAGACGAATAGAAAACAAATCCTTCAATTATAATAATAAATATACGATAATCTACATTTGTACATGTATCAGCAAATATTAACTGAAACATTTGTTGATTATGAAGACGCAATTGATCAATTTGAATATCTGTATTACCATTTAATACTGATTGCTAATGAAGAAAAATCAAATTCAACGGAAGATTCTAGAAAAATATTTAAATATACAAACATAATATAGACGATGTTGATCTGCCAATCGTGGTGCTGCTACCATTGAGGATGAGGATAATGATTTTTGTACCATAGAAACTAAATAGAAATGCAAAAATATCTCTAACATGACTGTCATTTACAAAGTAAAATGATACTCAAATTTCAATGAACCGAAAATTCTTCAAAATTTAATTTCAAAGTACTTCTTTCAAGTCTATTTGAAAACAGCTTCGATATATTCATTTGGTAGTAAATTTGATTACAGAAAAGGTGAAATAATGCAAACTTTTTTATGATTGTGAGAATAACATGCGGTGCAGAAGTCTTTGCAATATTGTCAAACGCTGTTAGACCATGTTGGAGACATCTAATTCAGCCGACTTTTTTCTTGTTGGAAAGAGCAGTGTCTGACCTTCAAATTTTGTACCGAACGTACTTTTCTAGGACGAATCTGGAAATGAGGAAAAGTTAAAAACTAAACGCATGAAAAAAAGTTCTTGCAACTTCACCATCCAGCAGTATCATTTTCTATTTCTATTTGATTCTCTTAAAGTGAAAAAAGAGAATGAATAAATCACGATCAATGATGATTTTTTTGTAGCATAAACGATGCTCTTTCCAATGGTGTATTGAAAGTTAAATTTGGTTTTAGTTTTCATACTGAAATATTGCTTTTTTCGAGAGAGACTGACAAATTTGGTCGTACTCATAATGTGATCATTTTCAAGCTGCAAAAGATATTTGTCAAATTACTTTAGCTGTCAAATTTCTAAGGTCTGATATACTTCGCATAAATAAAGGAGGGCTCCGCAAATACAAATACAAAATTTGTACTATAGAAAATTATATACCTAAACAACTTAGAATAGGTGGATATGTACTATCATGCATTATTATAATATATCACAAAAATGCTAGCATAGATGGGTATGTACTGCTATGTACTATCTTATAAAAGTACATGATAACACCTGATAGTACATACCCACCTATTCTAGCTTTTTTGGGATATAGAGTAAGGATGGGCAAATGGGCACATGAAAAGACACTTTCTGTTTGCGAAGCAAATGTTGCTCTCATTTTTGAAGATAAAAACAATTTACAATAGAAACATTGTAGGGAAAACATTTTTCTATCGATCTATTTTTTCAAGTTTTAAAATCTCGTCAGGACAATCAGTCACGCAGGCTTCCGTGAGACCTACTTTTGCCTGTGCCCATTTCCCCCACATGGAGTAAATGGACATTCGTAGCCACTTTTAACGTTAACAGTAAAATCTAATTTCTGACACTATTTCTATTCGAATTTGGTCAGACTTATATCATTCTGTAGCACGAACATTTGTGGACAATACTATACTAATATTAACTTCTAAACTTCAGTTATATTCAAAGATTAGTGCTCGAGTTAAGACCTATAAAAAAAATCAATGGCTNTTCTAATGGTATATGTGTTATTACTCATGATATTTTAGTGCTCATAATTTTTGAATAGTATATAAATATGCATCAAAGTGAGACAAGCACTTTTGTGATAAAAAATTCATAAAATAACGTATAGATTTGTCAAAAATTATGCGTAAAGTGTTCCGACAAAAATATGTGATAATGCCCATTTACCCCACTCATATATATATATGTTAGTGGCTTTTCACCCCGCATGGGGTGAATAGCCATTGATTTTTTTTATAGGTCTTAACTCGAGCACTAATCTTTGAATATAACTGAAGTTTAGAAGTTAATATTAGTATAGTATTGTCCACAAATGTTCGTGCTACAGAATGATATAAGTCTGACCAAATTCGAATAGAAATAGTGTCAGAAATTAGATTTTACTGTTAACGTTAAAAGTGGCTACGAATGTCCATTTACTCCATGTGGGGGAAATGGGCACAGGCAAAAGTAGGTCTCACGGAAGCCTGCGTGACTGATTGTCCTGACGAGATTTTAAAACTTGAAAAAATAGATCGATAGAAAAATGTTTTCCCTACAATGTTTCTATCGTAAATTTTTTTTATCTTCAAAAACGAGAGCGATATTTGCTTCGCAAACAGAAAGTGTTTTTTCGTGTGCCCATTTGCCCTTTCTTACTCTATTATAATAGTACATATACACTTATTCTAAGTTGTTCAGTTATATATTTTTCGATAGTACAAATTGTATTTGTATTTGTGTATCTTTGAAACAAAGAGAAAAAAAATAGAGTTCATACATGGTTCCTGGTAGATATTCTCGAAAATTGGTAGTTTTTTTGCGATGTGTATTTTGTTTTACAAAAATTTCGTTTTTCAATTTTGTTTTATGAACGACTCAAGAATGAATCTAAAACTCTTCCACAAGCTGATATCGACCCAGGTCGAGCAATCCAACAGTGGGAACCCATCCAATCCGACTCGTATCGAGTAGGATTTTATCGGATTTTTGTCGGACCCTACAGAACTATCGTCCGATTCCGGGTTCCGGATTCGAAGTTTGATCCTCAGTGTCGCATTCCTATGAATTCCAAAGAAACACTGTTGGATGTCATCGGAATTCCAATGGGTTCCAACCAGTGGTTCCGACGTCAATTCCTCGACTTGGAATCCTATAAGATTCTGTCGGATGGTAGGATGTTATCAAGTTCCTATCGGATTCGGTGTGTGATTTCTTGACCTGGGGATAGAGTCTTTGAAACTCTGCATTGTGATGTATGTTTTGTTAAAATTCTACTCATGTAATCTAAGATATTTCTGAAATATCGATGTTTCAAGATTCCAAGAACTTTTTCATGTGTTTAATTTTTGACTTTTCCTCATTTCCAGATTCGTCCTAGAAAAATATGTTTGGCACAAAATTTGAAGGTCAGACACTGGTCTTTCCAACAAGAAAAGTCAGCTGAATGAGAAGTCTCCAACATGGCCTAACAGCGTTTGACATTATTGCAAAAACTTTTGCATCGCATGTTACACATCAATCATGAATACTATCTGAGATAAATTTTCTATTTCAAATAAGTAAACATATGTTCCAAAATACCCACTAACATTGCTGGTATCCACGAATCATTTTCTGAAAATCAGCGATTGGCTTTATGAATTTGTCTAGATCATGAATTACACGTTGTTTAAACAACCACCGTCGTTCCTATACATCAATCATTAAAGTATTTAATCTAATTTCAAAATTTTTACCTCAAATGAAACATAAATTGATTGATAATCAAATGATGAACTATCCATATTAGTATCCATTCTATCGATCATGACCTTAAAATAATATAAATATATATATATATATATTCAGTATAATATTTTCAATAAAAAATGAAACCCACATCTTGAGCAACTTTATGGGTAATATGTTTGACATGACGTCATTTTTTCATTCTACCCAAACGGTATTGGTGTATAGCGACCAATGATTGTTGTAGCAAAAATGCCATAGAGGATTTGTTAAGGCAACTCAGATAAAAATGGATTGAAAAAATAGTTTTCTATCTCGTACGGAATTACAAATAGAAGAAAATTTTATATAAACCAAAAATCTTCTGCTCTTTCAATGGCAAGCGCAACAACAACGAAGTTAAAATCTCTACCCAATATTCCGATTCCGGAAGTAAAATAAAAAAAATTCGCTTTGTTCATTTGTTTTCTTAATAAATAAATTTTCATTTTTGATTAGAAATTAATAAGAAATAATCCATTTTTAAGCGATAAAACACCAGTTGAGCAAAATCTACTTTCATTTGTTAGTACTGGTCTCGCGTTTGATACGGATGTTGTTCAAAAACTCTGTCCATCAGCTATACCATTTGCGAATTATAATGGTCGATCATTATATGTTCCTAATCGTGAAACAAATAGATCACCGCGGCCACCTCATCGTTTAGAACCTCTTGTTTCATTAACTGTATCCAAAGCAAGATGGGAACATGCCCGTCGAGTTCTAGCACAAAAGCCAATATCAGTTGAGCCGAAAAAATTTCGACCACAGAAACCACTTTTTTACATGACTCAAGTCGGTGATTACGGTGGTGGTGATGATGATAATGATGATGATGAATCTGGACAAGAATTTATTGAGGATCCAGTGACACCGACCGCGGAATCAGAAGCATCTGAAGAAGCAGGTGAAAATACGAGTGGAATACGACGTGGATATGGCACTGCTGAGAAACAAGCACGAATTATAGCTGAGAAAGATTTCGCTCAAATGGAACGAAATTGGGATCAATATATGTTCGAACATATGGATGAAAATACAGCGAAATTTATTATTTTAAAACATGTTCATGATGGTAAGGAGATGTTATTCGAACGCATCGTTTTGAGATCTAGCAAGTTGCATGCCTGCTCGGTTTATAAGTAGTACTGCGATATTTTGTTTAGTAAAAATAATGAATGACTTTCATCAGACAGAATTCCGATCAATAGTGAAGATCTTGTTGTTAAACTATAGTTGGTTGTGAAAATATTTTAATTTAAAAATTTTGAAGGCTTAAAACTTTGCACGGAGATAGGTTTTTAACGAGAGTAATTTGTTGTGAAAACTTTAGGTCTTCTAGAAAAATGTTAGTTTTTTGGAATGAACAAGAATAATATTTGAAACATTAATTAAACGCTAATTTTGTGAAGCCTTAATTTGACGGAATAACATGTATTTTTAAAATTCCATAAAAGGGTACTATCTTCGAAGCCATAAGCTAATGACAGAAATCTCTTCTAGGGTATTCGTAGCTTATATCAATCTCTATATGATGCATTGAGTGTCGGGTTAGAAGCAATTTATTAATTCAATTTGAATAAACTTGACTATTGCAGAAACATTGTTAACATACAATCAAATCAAAATGTATTCGTTTGATTTTATTTACAGATGAACGTCGAGCTCGATTAATTGAATATTTGAAAAAAACCTACAATATTACAAAATTACCGAATCCACAAGAAGTTGAACTAGTAAAATGATTCAATGAATCCTAAATTCATCTGCTTTTTTTTCTATACAATAACTGTTCTTCTAGTTTCCAACGACTAATGAAGAAGAGAAAAAAGATGCAAAAAAAGAATTACAAAAGTCAGACAGAAAATACTTATTCATATCTATGTAAGAAAAAGAAACCATCTATATTCTATTTAGAATATCAACTCAAATACCTGACAAAGATGTTGATGTATCCAAACGAGAAATTCCATTGTATCGCTTACCACGAGGTTTACGACGACGAGCTAAAGAAGAGAAAAAAGAAGATTGTAAGATAATTTTCAATCTCTAATTTTTTCGCAAAAGTGAATCTTCTTGTGCTAATTAGTTGCAGCTAATATGCGTTCATCTCAACAAGTGATCACTGGAAATTCAATGATACGTCGTGAAACATCATTTTATGATATAATGTCAAATAAAATCTTGAGTACAGTTTATCGAACTGATCATCCATATGAACAAGCAATGCTTCTTGGTAAAACGAACTAGTATTCACGATACAAACTACGATAAATATAAACTTTATTTAGGTAAAAACACTCATCGACCAACAAATGAACCTGGTGTTATTGTTCTTTCTGATAAACTTCAATTTGATAAAGTTCTTCAAAAGCAACTTCCACCTCATCCGGATTCTATTGCTACGAGTAAAAATCGTTTGCTCGTACTACAATCATCGAAACGTCATTCTATTTAGCTCTTCAAATTGATTCATCGGCTGCATATGATCGACGAAAACCTGCACGTGGTTTTCGTCGTTGGAAAGCTTTACCTGAAGTCAAAGATCCGGTATTTTCATCGCGAATAGATCCCTTGTCCTATTTGAATATGTTTCTATGCATTTCTAGCACGAATTATATGTGCTTTTACACAACATCACATTTTTTTGCACTAATTTTTAGACTCCTCACCTACGAATGCTCATGTCAGACGAAGAACTCAATAGAGCAGCAGCAATTCAAGCTTTTTTTGCTCAGGTTTTTTGTGCAAATTGATGTGTTCCTTCATTTTTCTTCTTCTTCTTCTTCTTTTGCTTAAACTAATTATGATTTTAAACTCAAGTTAAACATCTATAAAAAGAAAGAACATGTTATGTATGTATTTAGCATCCACCTCAACTACCGGATGTCAATGAGTTATCACTTTCATGGCTTATGCCGTCAACACCCGATTCACGACTACATCAAATATTAAAAACAAATACAACTATTAGTCGAATTATTGAAGGTAACTGTTAAAGACTATTCTTGCCTAGTGAAGAATTATTTACTTTTAAGAATGGAGACGTAAATGGCAAGTCGGTAGTCAATGGCTTGATGCTGATGTTGAGGAATTATATGAAGATTTACATGATATTCATGCACATGTTTGTTTTCCTTTTTTCTTGTAGTCTTGACAAATAATAATATTTAAATTTGATTTAGGTTCGTTTTACTGCTATTGTTGTTTGTAGTCGAGCTGCTCAATATTTGACTCAAAAAGAAATAGGTAATAAAAAGTGACGAAACCAAAACATTGTAAAATTGTTAAAAATAATTTTTTTTTCCTGTGGCATAGATCTGGGCTTAAAAGTTCATCTTCTTCCTGAAAAATTACTTCAATCTATTGAAACTTTACTAAATGATACTCAGGAACGTATACGAACAGCTGCTGCCATTGCACTTGTTACACTACATCGATTTTCTCCACAAGTATTATTTTGATAAGAAAAAGAGAAAAATATCGATACCCGTATTTTAGGTAGAAGAAATTCTTCGTTCTTGTATTTTCAATGGTAATCCTGATGATAGATTAACAGCTGCACAATGTTTAGCTAGTGTGAATATTTCAACATCAGATATTATTCATGAATTATTGAGAAATTATTTCGACGCTGAAGATGAATTAACACGTGAACAGCTTATTCTTTCATTAGCTAAATTAAGTCAACGCACGGTAAAATAAAAATAAAAACTCAATAAAAGTCTGTTTTTTTTTCTGTCTTCAATAGAATCTCGTGTATAGTTTAGCCGGTGAATATTTGAATTCTGCTGATGCTAACGATCGAATAGTTGCTTGTAAACTTTTTCCATTACTTAAATCTCGACCAAATAAAGTAAATAAACTTTTTCGAAAGCAAACTTGTAAAAAATCTGCATGTTTATTATTATTAGGATATAACACAAAAATTAATTCATCTGATGTGGCAAGATTTGAATAGTAGTGTTCGTCGTGTAGCCGGTCAAGCATTAGGTAAATGTGGTTGTGGTCAAGCTGTACATGAAGAAGTGGTTGTTCGTTTACAAAGTCTACTTTGGCAAGATCGCGTTGAAGCACTTAAACTTATTGGTTATCTTGGTTTGTCCATCGAAATATTACTTTTTTTCGTTTTGTATAATAATAAAAATTTATTCACAGGCGTTTTAACAGCTAAGTTAATGCAGCCATTTTTAAAATGTTTTAAAGACGATCATGTTAGTGTACGTGATCATGCATGTCGTACAACATATAAATTACAATTACGTGATGAAGCAATAAGAAATTTACTTATTGATCGTATTGAATTTGATCCTATTGAAAAAGTTCGATATTCAGCTGTTGAAGGTAGATTTGTTTTTGCTTTTAAATACTTTATTAAATTTGTTTTTGTCTTCCTACTCAGCACTTGGTTTATATGGAATGACAAATCCGAAATGTCGAAGTGTTCTATTATGGGCTGTTCGATATGATAAAAGTCCATTGGTACGAGCAGCAGCACCAAATGCTCTTGTTTTGCTCGAGCAAGTTAGTGAAGATATTATCGATACATTACAAAGTCGACTATTAGTGGAAAAAGATCCCACTGTTGTTCAGTAAGAAGACAAACAAATGTAGTCAATAGAGAAAAATGTCATATTCTCTCTTCGTTTAGATCATTGAAAGAAACATTGGAAGCTTATCATTGTAGTGTAAGTCAAGATGTGCCAATAGTACAAGAAATTCGAAATGAAGTTCGCAAATTAAATACAAAGAATACGATTTGGGAGAAAATAATGAATCTAGAAAAAGACCTACGTTTAGCAGCTGCTATGGAACGATTAATTGCACCAGTGATGGATAAAGTAAGTTGATTTTATTTGAAATCAATATGAAATCAGATACTACACAGTTAGTCTAAATCCTATTTTAATTTTCATTTTATATCTAAAACGAAAATGCTTTAGATAATGCTAAATAATTTGATATACGATAGTATTCGATAGATAACAGATTTTTTTCAAGCGTCTCTTCTTCACATACAGACGATGACTACGTAATTCTTTCTAGCCGGTAACACCAATACCTGCCGACAGTGACAATAAATCAGCAACGACGTTTTCAAATTATATTCAAAATGTTGCCGAGACGAATGCCAGTGACAATGATGATGTACCTGAAATGTGGTTACCAGAATTATGGCATACGGATAGTAAAACTGGTAAAATAAAAAAGCATCGGCTTCCACCAGACGAAACATCTCTCAACGCAGACCCAATTACAGCAGAGCCTGAACTATCAAATGTTTGTGCTCCATCAGGTGTCTTATTACCAGTAGAAGAAGAGGAAGGCGAAGCTGAAGAAGAAGAAGAAGAAAGTCAAATTATACTTTCTTAAGTATTTGTCAATAAAATTGTGTTTTTTTTTTATTCTTCATAAAAGAGAAAAATAAAATGGAGGCGGAGCTTAGTATTTTATTAATAAAGTGCCACAACTCATCAGAATCGAATATTACAGTCCCAATAAAAGAAAAAGAAATATGATAGTCGTCCCATCTGTGATTGTTCTACTGTTTTTTGCTTTTATTACCTATCCAACTATCGGCGAAAGTTTGAAATGTTATGAATGTTCGGGAAAGAAGTCTTGTGGTGGACAAGGACATACTGATCATATTGTTGAATGTACTGGAAAATGTATGATCTATCGAAATGACGATGATGATGATGATGGTAAGGAAAAATATCTCGTTTGAATCAAATACAGTCGATATTCAAAATTTATTAACAGGTGTCATAGTGAGAAGTTGCTGTTTGAATAATTGTAACAGTGAAAATAGACCTAATACCTATTTCTGTTCAAAAGATAGATGCAACAGTATTGATTTAGATTCAAAATTTTTAGGTAAATGTTTTTGATGATTTGTTGTAAAAATCAGTAACAGAATTTATTTCAGCTACTAAGAATAATTCACATCAGAAGCAGGTTCATTTACGAACAAAAATAGAAGAAAAAAACTCATCACTGCAATGTTTTGATTGTTCTTCACATAAGTCCGATTGTGCTGTTGCTGAGACGACATTAGTTGAAAAATGTCAAGCATGTATGGTTTATCTTAATCAAATTGATACCAGTGGGTGAATTTATGAGTCAAAGAACAGGAATAGAACTTTATTTCTTTTTCAACTATTCAGATAATGTCATTCGTCGATGTTGTAAATCAAATTGCGGTGCTCCAGGTACTATTCGAAACTATCATGGACGAAGAACGTATTTCTGTACGTCCGATCAATGTAATGGAATTGGTTCTGAAAAAGTACTTACTGGTAAAGTAGGTAAGTATTTGCAGAGATTTACAAAATAAGAACTGTCGAATTCAATATCTAGAATTGGAAAATACAAATGTTGTTCGATTATTATTGTCGAAAATGGAAACAACTACTGCTACAATATCCACCACTACACCGGCAAAAACAGTCTTTCAGTGTTATGAATGTTCAGGACCATCGTGTGGTAAAGGTGATTCACCTGTCTCAACTAATTGTCCAAGTTGTATGGTGTACAGAAATCCCAATGATCAAAGTAATTGATCATCTATCATAGAGACGATATTTTTTATTGATTAAACTATACAGCTATCATTGAACGACGTTGTTGTTGGTGGGCTTGTGGAACTTCGAATACTGTTAGTACGTATAATGGTATAGAAACGTACTTTTGTGCCGATGATAAATGTAATGGATATGGTGCTGAATCTACGCTCACTCCTCCAGGTATACATTAGATAAAAGGATTAATTGAGATAAATTTTCTTTATTGGTATTAGTGACAACGACAACCGTCTCCACTACATCTGTGAAAACAATATTTCAATGTTATGAATGTTCAGGGCCATCTTGTGGTAAAGGTGATTCACCTGTCTCAACTAATTGTCCAAGTTGTATGGTGTACAGAAATCCCAATGATCAAAGTAAATGATAATCCATCATAGAGACAATATTTTTTATTGATTAAACTATACAGCGATCATTGAGCGACGCTGTTGTTGGTGGGCTTGTGGGACTCCAAATACTGTTAGTACGCATAATGGTATTGAAACATATTTTTGTGCTGATGATAAATGTAATGGATACGGTGCAGAATCTACTCTCACTTCTCCAGGTAGACATGGCATAACAGGATTAGTTGAAATATCTTTTCTTTGTTAATATCAGTGACAACTACAACAGAAAAAACAACAACTACTACAACAATTTCTACTACACCTGCAAAAACAATATTTCAATGTTATGAATGCTCAGGACCATCATGTGGTAGAGGTGATTCACCTATTTCAACCAATTGTCCAAGTTGTATGGTATACCGAAATCCAAATGATCAGAGTAAAAGATTATAAATAATAGAGAATATACGTTTTTTCTATTGATTAAAACTAAATAGCAATTATTGAACGACGTTGCTGTTGGTGGGCTTGTGGAGCTTCAAATACTGTTAGTACGTATAATGGTATCGAAACATATTTTTGTGCTGATGATAAATGTAATGGATATGGTGCAGAATTTACTCTCACTCCTCCAGGTAGACATGAAATAGAAGGATCAATTGGGATATCTTTTCTTTATTGATATTAGTGACAACCATGACGACAACGCAAACGACAACAACACTGTCAAAAGCGATAACAACGCCTATGACAACCATAACAACAACAATAATGACAACTACCACTACTAAAACAGCTTTCCAATGTTATGAATGCTCAGGAGCAGATTGTGGTAGAGAAGGTGCAGCTGTCATGATGAATTGCCCGAAATGTATGGTACAACGAAACCCTCAAGATGAAAGTAAGTCATTTAAAAAGAAACATACTAGCAATTCTATGATCAATAAAAATAATAGCAATAATTGAACGACGTTGTTGTTGGTGGTCTTGTGGTCCTTCAAACAGTGTTAGTACTTATAACGGTTTAGAAACATATTTTTGTGCTGCCGATAAATGCAATGGATACGGTGCAGAATTTGCTCTCAGTCCTGCAGGTAGAAATAACTGGAAAACTATTTTATGCATATTTTCCCGCTTACATATCAGGAAAGACAACAACAACAACAACAACAACAACAACAGCTATGCAAACATCCACATCGGTAACAACTCCAACAACTCCAGCAACAACAATAACGACAACAACAATAGGAATAACAACGACTACTACAGCTGAAAAAACATCATTTCAATGTTATGATTGTTCAGGACAAGAGTGTGGTAGAGATGGTTCATCTGCTTTATCTAATTGTCCACGATGTATGGTATACCGCAATCCGAATGATCAAAGTAAGCGATTAGAAATATTCATCAGATATTCCTCTATCAATATGATGAACAGCAATAATTGAACGACGTTGCTGTTGGTGGACTTGTGGAACTTCAAATACTGTTAGCGACTATAATGGCATCGAAACATATTTTTGTGCTGCGGATAAATGCAATGGATATGGTTCAGAATTTGCCCTTGGTCCTCCAGGTAGAAATAAAGAAAAATATAGCTGAAGGATTTTTTCTCTGTTTCAATCTTAGTAACAACAACAACAACAACTAAAACAACTCCTTCTACATTCACTACTTCAATTAGTATCACCTCTGGTTAGAAACAAAGATAATAATTAGGTGTTCTATTTGCACATTAGAATTTATACTTTTCTAGAAATAAGAACAACAACAGCAACATCTTCGCTACATTGTACACTGAATTGTCGAAATGCAGGTACACCAGAAACAGAAGATGGTTGTTTTTGCTACTGTTTAGAAAACACGATTGGTCGCGAATGTGAAAATGGTAAAATGAACTTTTGTTTTCGAAATATTCCTATAAATGATTTCGCTTTGTTTCTATTCACTAGTTGATTGTACTAAGCCGGATGCTGATTCTGAAACTTGCAGTATTGAAAATCAATCCTTATGCCAAGAAAGTGAAGAGTTTGCTCTTGAATGTCATCATTTATGTGGAAAATGTTAAAATTATTTTATTAAATCATACGTATAATCCATAAAAAGTATATGTTAGATTTTTTTGTTCTCTCTCGTCAACGATAAGTGATAGGTGCTTGTTGTTGTTGTTGAGTTAAATCGTGTTGTTCTATTGCGTCATAAGGATTTGAGAATAAATATTTATCAGATCGAGCATTGTCTTGATCATCCAATCCGAATAGAATGTCTTTTGGAAGGTGATGCTTTAGTGCACTGATTAAAGCACGTCGATTACCAAAGCCACGTTGATAGCGTCGAAACTCATCAGGATTATTATTGATACTACACATTTGTACGGTGATAAAAAGTGAGATACCAACGATAAACATTAAGAGTAGATGTTGTTGAGACATGATGGATACAATGAATGATTGCAAGGGCCGTTCTATTTTTGTTTTTGTTTTGATTTATTTATATAGTCGATCGCAACTCATGAATGTGATTCTTAAATACTAATATTATACTCGATAGACTTTACCAATCAAAATGATATATTTGCCTACACTATTATCGAAGATATTCTCATGAGAATTAAAATTAATACGATAGAAAGCTTCATTTCAATTCAAATTTGTCTCCACTTTTTTTGGAATGACTAATCAAACGATAATTATTCTCTTTATTTTTATGAATATGTTTAACTCAATGCAATATACTTCAATGTGTCAATGTTATCTATTTTCGTTATAAAGATATCAAGTTTTTCGCATTGAAAATTACGCACTTGCTTAAATACCTTGAAAACAAACTTCGACCTTCAAGTCATTCACGTGAAATAGTGTCTAGATGTTTATTCAGAAAAATATTCAGAGAAAAATGTCTTTGGCTCAGAGATTCAGATAAAATTCTGAGTTTATCTACTTGATTTAATATGTACATTATCAAATCTAGCACAAGCTTTTTGTCCCGAACTGGTTTTTATATCAACTTTTCCTTGATAATACCCGATAAGTGCCCATGAACTTGCATAAATATTAACACTTAAAGTGACGGCATGATCACCCTACATTAAAAATATTGAAATAGTGATAAAAACGTGATATTGTTTATACTTACTGCTTTCAGTGGACAACCACATTGCGGACACAGCGTACAAAGATCATCATATGAACAAGAACCAATACCGCTCACACAAGGAACAGAAACATAACTAAATAATATTTTCTTATGCAATGTCAAATCCAGCTGTATATTTTCATGATAACGATAAAATGGTTATAGAGTAAGATTTTTTAAAGAAACTACAAACTTTGATTGGACCTGTGACATCCTGATCAGTATGAACAGTAGCTTCTATAGATATGGGACCAGGTATTATGATGGGATATGGAGTCAGTGTAAGATTGAGTAATTTAATAGAATCTCCATCATTATTACAATTTTCCCATGACACTTGAGTGGATGCTAAAGTCTAAAGAAAGTTTTTAAATTTATACATCCTGCCTTTTTAACATCCAATTTACCAAAGGAACAAAAATAAAGCATACACATAAGATCTTTTCGATTCCACTCGTCAAGTTAAATAACATTTCAATTCTAAAAATACGACACGTAGAGAGGAAAACCAAGGGTGGAAGCCTTGAATGACGGCTCAGTTATCTAAAGATACGATGCATAACTAAAGGTATGAATAGCAGTCGACGCACATTTCTTTTCTCGCTGATTAGAATGCTTGCGTAACTGAGTATTTTTTTGCAAATAAAAAAAAAACATTTTTTGTACAGGTGTACTGGTTACGATTCTTTTTATTTTTAATGTAAAAAAAATCGGTGCGATCACGTCTAACAACGCAAAACAAATATGACAGCATCAACGTGCTGCCCGCACCCTGTACAAAAAATAAACATTAGAGGGAGAAAAAAAGCAAAGTTTAACAATTAAATATATTTTTTTCTTTTCTGTCTCAGAATATGTAATTAAACTCATTTCTTTTTGTGTAACAATAGAAAATAATGCGAATTTGACAAGATTCTCGAAGAAGCTTTGCTTGTTTTTATATCTTGATAAAGTCAAAAAATATATCGATCTTAACTTGTATAAAAAAAACAACGAATGAAAATACTACTTTGACAAGAGGATAAATGGTATTTTGACAATAAATATTACACCTACGGATGGGTCCCAGAGTATGCACTGGAGACAGTAAGGGGAAGAAGCTTATAGAAAATGTCACCAAAACAATATCAAAATAGGATTTCAAAGTGAAAGAATAGAAAAAAACACGAAAATTCAGAATGCTACAAACCAACGAATATAAATCCATAAACATGAATGCTAGATACGTTTTTTTGACACGATTATTTAAATGCATCGGATATAATTTCATAATGCCTTTTCCATTGGACTTGGAAATCTATTAGTAAATTAATCTTACAGGTGCGATTACAATAAATAGAAAAATAAAAGAATTAGAGGACTAAAATAGATACTTCTCAATCTGAATTCCCCACCTATAAAACCACACTGTGGACACGAAAAAAAGACAGTTATTTTGATCATACAAAATGCAATGGACATCGTATATCAATGTACTCTTGTGCATGTTAGCATTCGATTCATGTTTTACGCAGCAAACCGCAGACAAAGCTGCGAATGAAAAAACGAGAGAAATTCTCAAATTTATAACGAATTTACCTCGGCAAGGTAAACAATTCATAAATTATATATTCGAAGTCTTTTTTTTTTGCTAAATTTATTTTGGCATCGACAGGTAAAGTTCTTTCTGGTCAATTTGCTGGTTACAGCCCCGACACATTCAATATCAATCAAATCAATGAAATCACTCAACAAACTGGTCAAGTACCAGCTATTCTTGGTTGTGATTATGCATGTGGTTGGAATTATAAAACACCGCCACAATATATCATCGATTATTCATGTAATCCATCATTGAAAGATCATTGGAATAAAGGTGGTCTCGTTACTATAAATATGCACTTACCAAATCCAGTATCAACCAATGGTGGTGGTTATAAAGATCGAATGAATCTACAGTTTATTGATTTAACTAATGCAAATACTGACACAGGACGACGATGGCAACTTTTTCTCGATCGCATAGCAGAAGGTTTGAATGATTTACGACTAGCCGGTGTTACAGTTTTATATCGTCCATTGCATGAAATGAATGGAGATTGGTTTTATTGGTGTAATCAGGTATAGAAGATATTTGTTTTTGTCTATCCATGTAAAAAGCATTGAAATAATAATCAGATTAATAGTCTAATTATAATGGCACTATTATAATCTGATTTTAATCAGATTTTTCCGTCTTAAAAGGCAGATTATTTTTAATTTTAATTTAATTTTAATCGATGCTAATTGATTACCTACACAACTATAATAATCGATTAAAATAAAATCAAAAATAATCTGTCTTTTAAGACGGAAAAATCTGAGTAAAATCGGATTTCTTACGATTTTGTTTTACATGAGTAGGTATTACATATTTTATATTTCTTACAGAATGCAGAAGTATTTAAAAATGTATGGAGATATATGTTCAATTATTTTACACATACAAAACAATTACACAATATTATTTGGGTTTATTCACCTGATCAAAGTCGAGCAAATCCATCGCATTATTATCCAGGTGATTCCTATGTTGATATTGTTGCACTTGACGTTTACACTGATGATCCAGTAAGAAAATTTTGCTAATTCATCTATAATAATGACCACATGTACTTTGTAGAACTCTATGAAAGGTTATGATGAAATGTTAACGTTGAATAAGCCATTTGCCCTTGCCGAAGTTGGTCCAAGTACAACTAATGGTAAATTCGATTATACTCGATGGTATGCTTTGCATATTGAAATAATTTTCATATCGTATATGATGAATTATGCAGGTTAACAGCAATACAATCAAAATTTCCACGTGTTGCTTATTTCTTAGCATGGAACGATGGTTGGTCACCCATAAAAAATCAAAATGCTTGGGCTTTGTTCAATAATCAACTAGTTATTAATCGTGGTAAACTTAATCTAGGTGATGGTTCAACTTCTTCGACAAGTGGAGGAGTTCTTTATAATTTTTCCAATGGTGTTGGTCAATGGCAAGGAACCAATGCCGCTGGTGGTCCATGGCAATCGAATGAATTTGTTTTTCAATCAACTGATAGTCTTAAATTTGATATAAATCTAAGTCAAAGCGGACGTTATGCACTTTATAATCAACAACAAACAAGTTTTAAAATTAGTGGACGTACACGATTGACTGCACGAGCACGTACAGCTTCATGGGGTTTTGCTAATAATGGTGTCCTAACTGCAAAATTGTACGTTAAAGCAGGACCATCATGGACTTGGTATGATTCAGGCTCAGTTCAATTGAACAGTAACACAGCTACCTCGATTGTACTCGATTTAACTCGAATTCCATCCGGGGAATTGAATGATTTGAAAGAAATTGGTGTTGAATTTATATCAAATGCAAACGGTGGACAAACATCTGCTTACTTATCTTACATCACTGTGGAATAAATAAAAATAACTGACTATTTTAAGTAAAGATACTCAAACAAAGTAAAATAATCTTTATAAATGCTTGTGTTTTTTAATAACTTTTATTGCTGCCTATCACCTGCATTTACATAAATGGTCTTGTTCGAGTGTAACACTGTGACGTTTTTGACTCACTTTGTTTTTCATCATCTCGAAAACTGTGAGTTAGAGAATTCGTTCAAACGTCATTTAATGCGACTTGTGGTATATTCATGCCATGAAATGACCCTTTTTCGATAAAGTCTCTAGCTTATGGAAAGAAGTTTTGGTTGCGTGACACTGTGACATAAAAGGATCTTTTTTTTCTTCAGGACCACTAATAAACTGTAATTTCATCTACGAACCATTATTCACAACCTGATTTATTTTGTATTAATATGTAAATAAGCATATTTCGATTGAATTTAATTATGTCTGGCCCATTTAATTTAATTTAAGAAAGAATGAAAATGAAATCTTGACAAAAATTTAATGCACATGCTAATTTGATGTAGGAAAAGTTTAAAACATCGTTCAATTCGAATCTAAACAACGAATCTTCAATATCCGATTTTTTATACATTCTCCTGTATTTTTAAAAAGTTTGATCTTATGTAAGTTCTTACTTTTTCAAAAACTCGCAATCCGAGACCAGGACATACACACACACTATAGACACTCATTCATATCAAACTCAATAAATACTTTTCAGTAATATACATATAATCTACGTGTATGAAGAATTATGTACTCAGAATCATTACAGTGAGAAATTGCTGAAAAACAAAAGCATCGAAAGAATGTTCCGAAAACTTATGGCATCTTTTACGTAATTCGTGCCTTATTTTGCACGTGTGATACATGTCTCTATTGTAGTAAATATGACTGAATGATTAGTTTCAATTTTTTCTTCTTATTTCATCTCTTGGTAAACGCTTCACTTTATATGATTATCATGGATAATGATTGCTTGATAACAAAAATAGATTTCTGTGTATTGATCGTTCTGGTGACATTTTATCAGTGACCCTCTATCTTCTTGTCGCTATATTTTTCAATTCCAGACTAGTCTACTGAATTGAATACAATGATAACTATGATTTGTCCAAAAATTTTCTTCCATTGTCGTCAGTTGTTATATATATATAGACATCAGAAACATACGTAAATAATATAAACATCACCTTTCGTTGATTCACTCACAATTAATGCATATATTTGCAATATTCGGTTATGACTCAATCCCCAAACATTAAAGATGAACCATAATATCACTATACCATAAACGTAAAATACGGTCCATCACAAATCGATGTAATGGCCTCAAAAAAGCAAATATCGACGTCGAGTAACATCGTTGATGACCTCGAATACACAAACAATGATAAACTCAAAGTAATTTCGTGTTTTTTATTCTGAATTTGTAAGAATACTTTCTTTCTTCTAGAGTTCGCAAGTTAATATACAAAGTTCCCAAACAATTGAGAACCAATTGATATATTATTCAAAAAGGGCAATAATATATTTCGAAATGTCTGAATGAGATAGTTAGTAACCGTTAAATAGTATTAATTGTTTTTTTCAGAAGTATTAGCAAATATAGTGTTCATCGAGATCAATTGCAGTCTATGTGACTCATTAATCATCATTAAATGGTATGAAACTTCAAGTTTTGATTTCGATATTAATAGAAAATGACCAATTCTTATTTAACAGTAAAGCAACTCTTCATGCTCAAGCACACAAATTGCGCGAACTAATGAAATCATCTATGGGACTCGAATGTAAGAAACTTTTCTCTTTAAAATTAATATATCACCATAGGATATTTTTTCTACCCAGATGAATGAATCCGACAACGGATTTTATCGAATCCTATGGGACCCGACTTCCCGGCAGAATCCGATAGGATTCCTGGATAGGGACCTATTTTCGGTTCCGACGGAAAAAATCATTTTCTTATCCACGATCAAATAAGCACTTTGAGCCATCAGAGCGCAAGGATGATTCGATACAGTTGGATTCCGTTAAAATCTGACATCGGATCCTACTGTCGCCATGATTCTCCTGGGTAGTGTTCGACAATCAAGATCATGTGAAACTTTACAATGGTTTGGGTCGCAAAAGCATCAATAATCTAATTGGGAGTATGCTTAAATGGTATTTCTTATAATCTTATAAGAGAATGCTTTTTAACTTCTAGAAAAGAAAAAGAAACCTTCAGCTTTGAAACGATTATGAAGATGATATTTTTATTTTGTTTTCTCATAGTTTAAAAAAAAAGTAATTATTGTATGTTTAATTAATATTTCATATCAATATTATTTATTGAATTTGATTTTTAGGCCGCAATTTCATCAACGTGTGATCGATAATTCTAGAAGAAAAAATCTTCATGTATTTTGTTTTGTACTTATTCTTAATATCATTGAAATAAATTCGAAAAATGTATAAAATTATACTTACAATGATAATAAGATATTTTATATGAGTAAAATTCTCATTTTCAATCCTCGTATAGATAAAAACATAAAGAATTTTTTTTCAATATTCAACATAATTATTTTACAAATGCACGACAAAAACAAAGTTGATAAACACTCACGCAAAAAAGCGAGACTTCTTGAGGGTGTGGGTGGGTGGGTGTGAAAGTCTGGATCGGTGAATGAGTATGGAAGATCTCTTTAAAATAGGGCACACCCACCCACATCCACACCGACACCCTCTATATTGCACTACGATACGAGCAATAATAATGCTTGATATTATATTTTGTACCCCAATCGACTTTAAAATTCAACTCATTGTTGAGTGTCTCTTTTGACCCTTATATTGAACTGATTTTAATTTATGAATGCTGGGTCTTCTTTTGATTTTATTATTGTATTCCATGGAGTTTTAGATTCTGGAGATACCTGATGAGCTTCTTAGGGGCCATTCAAGTACATGAGATGCCCAGTTCGACGTCGAATATAAATTGACATCTGAATAACTATTCACAATTCGACAATAAAAGAAAAAAAATCGCGATCATTTAAAAACCATCCCAAAACAAAAGAAAAAGATTATTTAACTGGCAGTGCATTTAAAATTTAGGAATAGATTTAGATTTAGTTTTTATAAATTATAAAAGTTATTAATTAGCGGAATCGTTAGTGAGTTTTTTTAATGGTGTATTCGGATACGTATCTTATGTTTGGTCAGAATCCGGCTATGAGCATGAAAGTCGAGTGACAATGTCTCTGCAATTTATCTTGTGTTCGATATTGGATATATTTGCACAGTTACGGTTTGTTGTTAATGTGAAAGTGTACCTTTTTCATATGTTAGCCGCATGATGTTAGTGCGTTTCTTTATTATACTTTGCTAGCTTCGTGTTCTCAAAAAATAGTGTATGTAGATATTTGCTGTTAGTAACCGTCGATGATGTGCTCGTGACGCGTCGAGACATTTTTAACCTGTGATATGAGTAAGAGCTTTCAGTTCAATTCGTGAGTTATTTTAGTACTATTTGTAAGTGTCGCTGTTTTTCGAGTTCTTTGCGTATAGCAGTCTAATTTCTATAATCACCGTTGTTTATTTGAAGATGGAATAATTGTTATTGGTGCAAGTTTGAGAGAGTTCATATTCAGATTTTCCCGTTTGGTATCGCACGTAATATTCAATTTTTTTCTTTATGTATATTGCTATCTTATTCTGAAAGTTTGGTCAACATCAAGCCGTAGTTAAGGAGTTCGCAACAATTATAACGTAGAAGGGTATGGGTGTGAGGAAAGGGGGGCA
The DNA here is from genome assembly GCA_900239745.1 of Rotaria magnacalcarata. NCBI lineage: Eukaryota > Metazoa > Rotifera > Eurotatoria > Philodinida > Philodinidae > Rotaria > Rotaria magnacalcarata. The sequence continues at coordinate 49,441 of OENM01000958.1, forward strand.
TGCGCGTCTACACTCACACACATCCACACCCACATATACTAAAACACTTCAAACCAATAAAATTCAAAACCAACAATCAGGCCTGATTACCTTAAATTGCTGATTAGGGATGCGACGGTGACGATAACCGGTCCACCGGTAACCGGTACATTTGAATGTGTGATGGATCACTGTAAAAATAATCAGCAGAATAATAAACGGAAAAAACGTTTTTGATAGGGTATTTAACAAAAAAAGGGTTTATGAAAGTGCAACGTATAATAAACCCCATTTTTCCGCATATAACGAAGATAATAAACGGTTTTTAGGTTTATGATTTAGAAAAAGGGTTTATCAGCTTTTTCAAAAACGGAAAAAGGGTATGTGACACGTTGCACTTTCATAAACACTTTTTTTACAGTGATTGTGTTGCTGGCACAAAGACGGATGTAAATGATATTATTTTAAATGAAAATTAGTTCTTATCGTTATGTAATACGATATAACTGAAATTTTCAGTGTTTAAATTCATCGATGACTAGTACTCTTCCTGCTGATAGAAATATAGCATATTTTTCAGCAGCAATATTTGAACCCGATACAAAAAAAATCAAAATCTTCCATCCGTAAGATTTAACCTCCACTAAACATATTTATACACATTTCTCTAGTCTACACGAGAATTATAACTATCCGCGACAAGCCTGACTCACTTCTCTCTAAAAAAAAAGGCTCTTTCCCGAACCCCCGAAAAAGGTTTCGTAGATTTGGAAAAGCTTGCAAATGTATTCAAATCAGAGCTGCCAACAGGCCACTTTTTTCTGGCCTGGTCTAAATTAGCATGCCTGCAGGCCAGGCAGGAAATCGAATAGTGGCCTGTGGCCTGTTCTGGCCTGGCCTGGCCTGCAGGCGG
>OENM01000959.1:0-50275 GCA_900239745.1 Rotaria magnacalcarata
ATATAGCTCGATTTTGCAAAATATATATTCTTCACATGTTCCAATTGGATATTGAATCAATTCATTCGGTTGTAGTTTTTCGAATTCAAACTTCATTTTATATGTTTCAACTAAATTTGTAATTTCTTTCATAGCAACTAATTCTAATTTTTGCTTGTTAAGAATAATAAATTCAATTTCATTGGTCAGCACTTCACGATCTTTTAACATTGAACAAAATTCTTCTATATTCGGCAAGTCAATAACTTGAATTAAGGACTGACTATCAATAATATTATTATTATTCAATTCATGACGTAAATTTTCTAATGCACTTTTGGAAATTCCATATTCCATTGTAACATCAATCAAAGCTTCATCCGAAAAAGGCACAGCTGTCGTTGGTTTTGTTAATATACCTTGCTCTTGCAGTTTGATATATATATCATAAGCAAGAATTTCATTGATTTCAAAATTAACAAATGCATTATTCATAACTGAATGTCCTAAAATATCATCGATACTATGAATAAATAGATTGTAGATCTGCGAAAGACATTTGCGTTGTTCACTGAATACTTCGATATGAATCAACGAATTTACTTCTTTCTTTTTGAATGATTCTACAATGGCTTGGTCATTTGAATAATCGTTTATTCTTTCTTCGAATAATTGTTTGACTTTGAGAAGATCTTCTTTAAGTTGCCGAAATGGTTGTCTAGAAGTTTTTCGTTTTGTTGTCACGAATGATTTTGTAATAATGGGTTTCTGGTAAGTAATAGGAGTATTCTCGAATAATCTTGGTAAAACTTTCTTCAGCATTATCATATTTTTTATTTTGCGCATAATGATTGCCTAGTTTCAATAATTGGCTTGGACTATTCAACCAATTCTTGAAATCAAACGAAATCGATGTAAGAAATGTGTTCAAATGATTAAAAAGTTGATCTTTTTTAGCTGTGTGACTGGCTTGATTTTCAATAAGTTGTGAATTTTCATCTAGCCAAAATGCCCATTTATCAAGAAAACTATCGAGCAGAAGTTTTTCGATGTCTTTTGCATCGTCAATCGTTGTCCAATACTGACGAAGTTCTTCATAACGTTGTTGAAACTTTTTGAAACAATGCTCTTCAATTGTAATTCTTTCATCGTAGAATTTCTTAATTGTTTTCAACTATTGTAATTCATAGACGTCGCGGACATTTTTAAGTTGAAATATTTTCGAACTATAAGATCCACCATCTTCGTCATTGCCGATAACAAGAAGTTGACCGGAACCATGTTCGCCACATCGAGCAGCACGACCATAGGCTTGTTCTTCAATCCGGCAATTATTTGGTAAGAATGTTACAATAACATGTAATCCACCGGCTTCGACTAATTTCTGTTCAAGTTTAATATCGGTACCACGATCACCTAAATTCGTTGCTATAATTACTGTTCCACAGTCTCAATAACTCATTGCCTCGTCCAAAAGTGAATTCTTCATGTTCCCGTTTGTAAACATAAGGCTTTTTCAAACTATCATAGATGATATTGCTCGGATCATTTTGCAAATCTTCCATTGCACGTTTTACAAGGCATTTTGATATATAATCGACGTGCTTCACTGTTTCACAAATAATTAGTACTGATCGATCTTTTATTATTTTCTTTTTTGTTTCGTCATAAATACTATTTGTCCATTGCTCCTTATAGCCAGATATAATTGGTCGCTCTTCGAAGAAATTTTTCAGTTTTGAAGTCGGAATTTTAATTAAATCGATATTGTAAAGTTCATTGAGTAGTTGTTTTTTGTCTCGCGAACCCAACGTACCTGAAAGTCCATAGAGATTTTGATAGAGTTTCAAATAAGAGACATTAGAAATGAAAACAGCTTTTAAACTCATCAATGAGAGTTTGCAACCATGTTTTATTTGTAGAAATTGATGCAATACTTCGTGCCATTGTGAACTGCTCTGATCAGTTCCTGTATTTTTATCAATGATAATAATTTTCGGATTGAGATCGGGATCTAAGCCTGTTCGATCTACATCTATCACATAATCGACTCCTTCACTCATAAATAGCGCATTTTTCGCATTGTCAATGAACTTATCTAAATGTTGTTCGATGAAATTATAAAATTCAGACCGTAATTTGATAAATCTTTGACGATTTGATATAATATTCAATAGAAAGATCAGTCGATTTTCAGTTTTTTGCTTTGGAAATTTAAGTTGCTCAACATGTGTTGTATAATCTTTCAAATGGATAAGAATTCGTCCATCTTCGTCGATCGTTTTCGATTTCAGTAACGCTTGCCAAACACCAGCATCAACTTCGTCACGCATAATCATGCCATGAATATCCTCAATAATCGATTGTTTAATAGCGGCATTATCATAGATTTTATTCAAGTCATCCAAGGAATTAACCGGTTGATTTACACTTCTCCAAATGAAAATGAACAGCGACTGTAGTTTTTCCATATCTGGAATATCATGCGATAAATAGAGCATATTATTTCCATTATCCAAAAGCATACTATCGACTTCATCGACGATGACACTTTCAAAGTTACGTTTATCTAGAATATTTTTTTCATAAAATCGATTCAATAAATAGTCTCGTTGAAAACTCGATAAATCGCCGTAGACAACATCACATTTACTGAATGTTTGTGCTCGTTGATCGATATCTTCACTGCAAATGTGTCCAACAGTGACACCGAAAAATTCATATAATTCCTTGTTACCTTTCGGTGGTTCCGATTCAGCATCGCGTTTTGCTAATACCGAACAACTGGTTACAATATCTAATTTTTCTCCATATAGACATTTAATTATGCATAAAGTCGTTATAATTAATGTTTTTCCTTCACCAGTGGCGACTTGTGATAGTAAACTTCTTTGGTTGGATAACATTAACATAACAACTAATTTTTGCGTATCTCTAAGACTGAAACGCTGTTTCAATAGTATACCTTGATTAACAGTATGAAGAATGTAGTAATTACAATTTTCAATGTGTTTTATTTCTTCAATATTCGATCGTATTGCATAGATAATTCGTTTGAGATCCTTTTCATTGTGACAACATGTCTTGCAGGTTAAAATTTTAGAGCCGGTATTCTCAGTATCATTCGATTGATCGTTTCGATTGATAACATCAACGATATATTTCAAAACAAGATTTTCACCATTAGCTGTTCGTTTGAGAAGATCTCGAATTTTCGATAGATGTTTGAGAACATTATCATCTTTATATGACTTTGTAATCATTTGTACGAGTCGATCGATATCACGATTGTTGGACTCCGAAAGACCTAGTTTTGTCATAAGATGTTGAATTTGACTTAAATCTTTTGTTACTATATCGGTTTTTTGTTGGCATAACTCGAGTAATTCTTGACCACTATAACGCTTGTTTGATTTTTCGAATAAATTCGATAATTTTAAATTAAGAACACCGAAATCATCCAAAATATCTCCACATAATTCCATGTCTTCAGCATAAAAATGATGCACAAATATTAATAAAGTTTTAGTCGAAAAAAGTGTTGCGTCTTTGATAACATTTATGGCATGTTTAACGAGTTCATTTCCTTACAAACTGTCTAGTTTGACTAAATAGAAAGCGCACTGTTCAAGATTTTCATTTGTAAAACCCAATCCACCATTGCTTAAAACATGTTGCCAATAGGTTTCTTGAAGTGTTAATGACCACTCGGATAGATCTAATTGTTTCAATAAAATTGTATTATTTTTAATGTATGGTAATAAACTTAGCATATCCGAAAAACTTTCTTCGTGAATATTTAATTGAGATTCGTGCATCTTTTGTAAGATCAGAGTTTTAACTGCTGTGTCCGTGATTTGCCTTAAAAGATTTCGCAACTTTTCTTTATCACGTAATATTTTTCGCATTAAATTTTCAAGTTTAATTAAAATTAGTTCATCCACAAGTTGAGATTGACTACGAGAAAGAATGATATAGTCAAATAAATTGGGATTGATATCGAAAACAGTCCAACATTCGAGAATAGTATTAACAAAGACCATCATTTCGTTTGACTGAAGATGACAACCATTGCATTAAAAACAATGAAGTAAAGATGATAGAATTGAATTCTTTCCTATACAATTCGTTGCTAACTTTTCAAGCCGCGTTTCCAATTCATCTCGATCATCTTCATTGAAATATTGGCATAGCTTATAGATAACAAGTTTATCATTCTTATATTCATTTTCGTCGGGTAAAAGATAGTTTTTGTTGAGTCTTTTCGACCGAAACTCTGAAACCAAATTTTATCGCGTAAGATCTAGTTTAACGAATTCTTGATCAACCACTAGATTGTCAATCGTTTGATCATCACTAATCAAAATATGGACAATCTGTTTGCCATAAACAAAATGTTCACGATTACAAACCAATTGTGCATAATTAGATTTTTGATAGGTATGAATATTCAATCTGTGTTTCCAAGCAATTAATTCTAGAAGAGGTGCGTATGCAATTGTTTTATTTGAAAGCATTTGTTTTAAACAAATATCCAATAGGATTTTGTCAATTTTTTTATGCCAATCGATTGTTTCATTTTGCTTATTTGTGTAAATATTGTATAGTTTTTCTAGTAATTTATTGTCAATATGTTGCATATCTTCAGAAATGTTTTGAGGTTTTTTAGGTAGAAAAAAAACTAGGATATTCATGGGAATGCTGCCAACTTGCTTTTGGTAATCGATGTGATAAACATTGAATTGCTAGAAGAAGGTTATTCAATGAGTTTGATTTCGCATCAGTGAATTTTTTTCTAGTTTCAAATATTCCTGAATTTGAGAAGGCGGATTTTTGAAGTTGCCATTTTCGATAATGAGCCACTCGATCATTTTGGCCAGTGTAGTATTAGTAGTTTTTAAAGTGTACAAACTATTCCAAAGGCCGAATAAATATTTCAATAGATCATTTTCCTTCTTCAGTTCTTTTTCATCGTATAGAGGAACATTATTTTTCAATACTTCAGATTTCAAGTTATATTTTCCAAAACAATGAAATACTTCTAAAACTTTTTCCCATTCGGTTTTGTTTCCTTTCAATGTGGACAGTTTTGTAAATGATTGATTGTCGTCGGTTTGCCAGCTGCTTAGAAATTCTTCCAGTGTTTCAGTGCCCATTTTAATAGAAACAAGTTTGCTATAATTTGCTTCGACAATATTCAAGTCGGAGGTAGATAATCGATATTGACAAAGATCATGAAAAGTATCTTCGATGTTTCTGTTTTGCAGAGTTTCATCTTGAAATTCCCCAAGCCATTCTAAATCTGAATATGATTGTTCTGAAATCTTCAAATATTTTTCACTGTTGAAATCCCTATTTAGGTTCATGTTTTGATTGATTTCTAACTGATACGCATCATTGGTAATGCCGCAAAATCTGGCAAGTCCGAATTTTCGCGGAATCCATGAGATTTCAGCTATTTCGAATGTTCGTTGAGTTCGAAAATTATTAAAATGACGCTCTCCTTTTCCTAATTCATCGATTGAGAATTCTTCGTCACATAATTCTATCCAAACAAAAGCATCACCAGGATTCTTTTTTATATTTGCAATAATATCTAATTTTTTTCCGTTCGACCAGCACTGCTAATTTTCACATTTTGTTTGCGTACAGCTTTGTCTTTCTTGGTTACTTCATAGATTCGATATGTGCCAACTTTTTCACGTGAACGTTCTTTGAGCGATTCGACTTCTTCGAATGCTTGCTTCGCTTTACGGTGCATCATATTGAAGTTCATCATGTTCTCGGCGCGCATTTCCGCTACAGTTTTCATCAGACAATCACCCGTTTCAAAATATTTACCGTAAGTTTTCTCCATAGCCTTTTGTCGCATAACATTTTTGCGAGTTGCTACAGCTTCTTTACGTCGTTTACCTTCTTTACGTATTTCGCGTAATTTCTCGCTGTCAGCTAGTTTGCGATGTTCCAGCATCGACGCTTTAATAGTTGTGTAACATGCTGAGGATCCGAGCGCGTCATAACGATATCCACAGTAAACTCGATCAGAACTACTTGCCGAATAATTCATTGTCAATCGCTGATTGTGGCCTGCGCCGAATTCGTCAGCTCGTGTCCAATAAACATAATCTGTATAGCCAACATCCCATCCATTCTTACCGTACTCACCGGTCCGGTCCGGTTTTGCATTTTGCCCTTTCGAACCTTTCGCCCTTTTAATATGCACTGGAAATGATTTATTTTCTTTTGATACAACGAAACATTCACCTTGGAATCCACGATCTCCACCCAATCCATTCAATCCACCACGTCCACCTTGTTCTCCTTTACTTCCCTTGTATAATAGATAACATTGAAAATCACCGTATCTACTTAATGAGTAAATAATCTTTTGACCGTTGTGTAACTTTACTTCAATATACCTATTTGGAAGCTTTTTCCACTTTTCCTTTAGATGATATTTTATTAAATAATGTTGCAACATCTTGGTTGAGAGACAAATGTATGGGACTTGGATATTCTTTCTTCAGTTCGCTCATTGTAGTTCCTGTACCATCTTGACCATTAGCACCATCACCTCCCTCTTGTCCACCACTACCATCCCCACCATTCAGAGTCACTGTCAAGTTGTGAGCATTATGCATTTCTTCAGCTAATATCATAACATTTCCACTACTTTCACCACAATATCCATCTTTACCATCTTGGCCATCATTACCACATGAACTACCACTTGAAGCTTTTTCATAATATTTTCGAGAACTCACACCGGATAGATTCCATTCACACTTCTTGGATACATTAACTTTGGCAGCCATCACTAATATATTGAATCCGTGCCAATGAGAATTTTTTAAATCATAATCAATATCTAACATATACAAAGCAATAAATCGAACTTCATCAATTCTTTTCTCACGTCCTTCATCCTGCAGAATTTGTTCAATTTTCGGTACAATTTTTGGCACATAAATAATTCCACCAATGATCTCAACTATCGATCGATTTCCTAGGTTTTCGATACTTATTTCTATTGGTTTTAAATAGAAATTGATTAACGACAAGAGTTGAGTTTCTAGAAACAAATAATCCGATTCAAGATATTTGACTGATCTTAAAAATTTTTGAAGTTGTTGACTGGTGCTGTTTTCTACTGTTGGAATAGTTTTCATCAATACCCTTAGATAGCGCCCAGGGCGCGATTGTGCTGCTAATCCGTTCTTGAATTCGACTAATTTCGTTTGTACAGCAGGTGATATCATATTCATTTGAAAACATACAGTAAGATAATGAAGCATTTCAAGTTCTTTAAATCCATCCTTTGCTACTTCTAATATTTTTCTCCATAAATCAGCCTTCAGATTCGTAATAAAGCTTGCTAAATCATATGCATCGATCAAATTCGAATATAATTCGAGTTGTGTGACGTAATATTCTGATTCGCATATTACTTTTATGTCGCCGATCGTCATAATTTTATCCGAATGCCGAGCAAAATTGTTTACGAAATATTTCTTCTCGCAGCAAGCATCGAAACATTGTTCCACTTCCATACGTGCACATTCGAGAAGAACTTTGATATAGTAAGTTTCAACTAGTTTGACATCCGCTACATTAGGTTGTTCTCCAACATGTAACTCCTTGAAAATCAGCTGTTTCATTTTTTGCAGATTTAATCTTTGTTCACAAACAGCATCGGAAATCGTAGTCTCGACTTCTGCGACAAACATTATTTAAATGCCAAATAAATCAAAATTTGAACAATTTTAATTATGAACAATATTATCATCGATAACGAAATACATATATCTGAAAACAAGATAAATAATTATTTCAATATTGCCAAAGAAAATCATACGACTATGATGAGTGTAAATGTCGATCATGAGACATCTAAGATAACAAAATTCAATATTATTCTATTATCTTTGAATTATTGAAGCTACATTCATATCTACTCACAGATCAAAGCTTCCTTAACTTAGAAAATCCAAAAAAACTATTTTATCAGTTGATATTACATTTATTGTTTACGATTACTATTTAAACGTATCCAATAATTGTTAACATGAACGCAGATTTTTCCGTTCTAAATTACTACGAATGATCGAAGTGGAAAAATTTGACTTATAAATTACAACCTGTAAATTTTTATTTGTTTCTATCTATCTATGTTTTATTATTAGTAATGTCTCGAGTAGGATGATCAGCAAAAGGAATGCAAAAAGAAACAATGGTTAGAGAACGTGATAAAGAATGTACACGCTGACGTAACGAACATATATATATATATATATATATATGTCGTGTCGATAATTCACTAAATCAAATATATTTTTCTATTCACTGTTTCATTAAACTTATTTTTCATTAAATCAATATAAATTTAAATTAAAAATATTTTTATTTTAATTTATGTTTATTTAATGAAAAATATTTGATTTAGTGAATTATCTATTTTTAAATGAATTAAAAGTAACTTCGATTCGACATTTATATATACATGGGTGCGAGCAATTTGAAAAAAAAACATATAAATCATAGTATATATGAACAGAACAAAAATAAATCCAATGAATCATATGAGGAAAATGCTGGATAAAAACCATGGATATTTCCAATACTTGTACATTTTTTGGAATTCCCCACTCGAACACACTCATTCTTTTGGTCCTCGTAAAAACATATTAATTGTAGAAAAATGAAATATAACAAGAAAATGCGTTTGCATTAGCTGAATGCTGTAGCATCGATGCAGGCATAATTGATAATGATTCAAATTTTAGATACATCTCAAAAGTCCTGACTCCCATAAAATTGCGTCAGCAGAATGTTTGACTTTGTACATGAAATATTTAAATACTAAATTACCAACAAAAAATGAATGTATCAATTCATATTTTAATTGAACCATATTTTATTTTGAAAACCACATGCATATCTTTCGCTATGTAGTGAGCAAATATGATCGAATGCTTCGAAGGTTTTTTCAGTCATTTTTACCTATTAACAGCATAGTTGAAGCCATAAAATCGACAACGATGTAGAGAAGGCAAGAGAGAGAGAGATTTCTTTATTCTTATTTTTGAAGAAAAAAGAGATTTCGTTAGATTTCATTTCTTCTTGACTCGCTTCATATTGGCTACATTACAGTAATGATCCAAAATCTAGTATGCAGTTGGCGTGATATATCCATTAGGATATTATAATTCTACCTTACTGTTAATCAATGGCAAGTAGTCGATGATATGAAAGTTTCATCACAATACATTTTACTCATCTTTGAAAACTGCCATCAATCACTTGGTTCTATTTCTTAGTTCGATTGAATCGTTTCAAATTCAAGTCTTAAGTGTAATTTTTCGTAACCCAGGTGTCTAGCACATTTCGTAATGTAAAAAGTACATACATATAGCTTTCTATGACCGAGCTTCGAATAAATACTTTGAATAATCCACAGTTAGATAGACACAAGTTCTACGCCATTCTAGTTGAAACTACTTCAGAAAACCACAGACGACACATCAATTTTTATTTTTGTTTGCACTAACACAATCCTGGAGTTTTTTATTCATTTTATTCAAAATTGTTCGTGTCAATTAGCAACAAACGGTTCTATTTTCATTTCTATTGATATAATTATGAGTTAGATCTGTGTTACAAATACAAGAGAAAGTTAAACTTGATTTCTTATGTTTACAGCCCAAATAATTTGAAAAGAAATATTCGTCCTGGCATTATAAAACTAAATATATTTATAGGCTTCAATGTTATTTAGTTTTTGGCTTAATTTATTTTGTCAAAACAGCTACGTAACTAGAAGATACAGCACAAACAAAATGTTTATTTCGGGCAAAAGTTCGGTACAGATAATATTGGTATCCATTTATTGTCAATTAATGGTGGTCTATTAACAGCATAATAATCAGGTCCTAGTTTTGTAAATGATCCATTTTGTAGAGGTGCAGTTACCAAAAGAAAGAGCAGAGTAAGAAACCATGATACAGGTGCAGGTAGTCGAAATGGTGTATGCGCTGCGATGGTACAAGCTAGGCCATGCAAAAGGAAAAAAGTCATGGTAGACATTGTATCGCGAAAATCACCAAACGTAATAAAAGCTAAATGAACATGAAGAAGGCCACTAACAAGAAATACAATTAATGCGGCAATACTCGGTGAAGATGAACGTTGAAGAGCTGGTTGAAAAACAGATTCTCGAAGAATAGTACCAATTAGTTGATTATATCGGCGGCCCCAGAATTCACGCAATGATCGTGATATTAATGGAACGTTAGTAAGAGATTTAAGCATATATTTATCACGAGTAACAGTTCGAAGAATAGCACTTTGAAAATCCGATAGAAACGTGAATGCTAATGCGTAAATATAGAACATGATTAATCTAGCATAGCCATCACTTCCTGGACACATGAGAAGCCATCGATACATCCAATGATTTACTAACAATTTAGCAGCACCTGATATTAAATCATAAAGAATTGGCCATTGTTCTTTGTAATCGCGTGTACAAGGCACAATAGGAAAAAACATCCATAGAAATTTGAAGATAAAAGAACGCAATGTTGAACATTGATTTGGTGAAAATATAGTTAAGTGAATTAAACGAATAGATGCTAGCCAACAATATGTCACAACTAACATAGAAGTCATTAGAAGTGGAGGAACTTCACAAGTGACCATATATGTGAGTAATAGACAAGGCAAACATGTTAAAATACACCGAGTAATCGTATTAGAAATAAAACGAATGACATAAAAGCATAGAAACAATTGCACAATCCAACCCACAAAAATCAATATTCCACTTGGCATTTCGATAATAAGATTGCCTGTTAGTTACTAGAACGTCTTCTCAGAATTATAATCTCGATTGGCACAACACGACTAAGACGGTGATTTTCTAGAATGTCAATCAATGATATTGTTTTACTTGCATAACTTACTGGATAAAAAGCATGTTGATGTGTGTGATAAGAAGAGTGAAGCATTTTTGCCATATATAGACGTCAACATCCGACGAGAGAAAGAAAAACACAGAAGAACAGAAAAAGAAAACAACTCAATGACATTTCTTTGTGTAGAACACAGTATAGAGATATTTTTTATCGTTTTTTTAGAAGTAGTCAATACTTCTTGAGGTGAAATTATTTGCTTCATACAGATGCTAATGTGAAACAAATTGAATAGAAAGACTGCATGTTGTTAGATTATTCCTACAGATATAAAACAGTAGCACTATATTTTCGGCGACTACGACACTATTTATTCGGAAAGATTAAAGAAACATAATTCTGAATTGAATATTTGCACAGGTAAATATTGATGACATATAGACTAACGTTTAGTGTTTTATTTTTGAAACAGATTCATCAGTCGATTTTGATATTCGTAACTGATGATAGTAAATACGATGTATACAGTCATTTCTCTTGAGAGATTGAACTTCTTAAGTAATTAGAAGTAATTCATTTTTAATTTCGAATCTGAACAAAACAACTTCTACGAACATTATATAGGATATTCCTCATCTAAGATTAAAGCTTCTGTTCAAAATACTTTTAATATAACGCCCCCTATCAACGTTGTCCTGGCGTCAGGAACACGGAATCAAAAGAGAATAGAATCTGATAAAATAACTATGAAAATTGGTATGCGACCGCTTGTTCCCTCGATGATATCATTATATTTACAATTACTAGATAAATCAATACAATAAAAATTTCTTCCTAAGATAGCCATTATTTAGATCGAATATTCTCTTTCGAAGAACGATAAGTGTGAACTATGAAATCATTTCCTTTATCAAAGTCTAAATAAATACATCTGTTTATATTTTTATTTATCTTCAATGCAGACTTATTAAATCAATGCATGACTATGCAAAAGAAAACGATTGTTGATCGATTGGTTTTCATTGTAGCATATCAAGAGTTCTGATTTCAGTTTAATTTGAAAATAATATTCTACATTTTCACAGAATGATAATCTTCATTGGACAAGTTTCAGTCGTACCAGTATGTTCGTGTCTAAGAATCGATGCCTAACTAATACATTTTCTGTCGGAGACAAGACAACTTTCTCACCTCAATCGAATGAAAAAATAGGATACAAAATAATGAATTTTCAACCTAAATGTAATCCACAGAAAATGTATGCATTGGAGCGTTACCATTAAGATATTATTTATTACGTTGACGATAACCATCAAAAAATTTCAGTTTTTACTTTTTCATTAATAAAACTGTCGGATTCAAAAGATATTTTTATCTTTCTTAAATTCTCATTAATTATGTTAACAGAACAACTAAATTAAGTGTGGATATTGTTACTTATTGAGATGCGACATCTAGCAATGAGATTTGAAGGATGAGCATACTTTTATCATAAAGTGCCTAACGATGCGTGACGAACATAATTTAGAACAGTCATTGTAATCATATCAAAGGATAAATTTCTACTACAATACATATTACTACCATGACTTCGAAAAATCCAGAACAAACTGAATTTCAAGGAGAAGATATTTCTCCATCTAAAGATGGCTGTAATTATTAATAGGAATTTTGTTTTATTTTGCCAACAATTTATTTTGCGTTTTTGTTCGATAGATATTTTCAAAGAAATTCTTCGCGAAGGAACTGGCGATGAACTGCCTATGTTCGATGATAAAGTCACTGTTCATTATATTTCAAGGCGGCTTGATGAAGTAGAATTTGACAATAGTCGACAACGAGATCGGCCTTTTTCTTTCTCTTTGGGTCAAGGTGAAGTGATTAAATCCTGGGATATTGGTATAGCAACAATGAAACGTGGTGAACTCGCACGATTTACTTCGAAACCTAAATATGCTTTTGGTCAAAAAGGACACAGTGACAAAGTTGGACCAAATACAATAGTAGTCTTTGAAGTTGAACTCATCGATTTTGGCGGTATACTAAAAACAAAAATCTACTATCATTTTTATTCATGTATGAACTATTTTTTTCTAATATTCTCTAGGCAAAGATTTCAGCCCAGAACAAGATGGAAGTATTCGAAGGCGTATGATCAAAGCTGGTGAAGGAAATCTAAGACCGAATGAAGGTGCTACTATCGAAATGATGCTTAAAGGGATGTACAATGATCAAATATTAGAAGAACGAACATCAACCTTTATTCTGGGAGAAGGATGTGAAGAAAATATTCCTGCAGGGTATTGATAAGTATTTATATTCTCATCTTGTTCTTAGTAGACCCGATGATATTCTAAAAGAAATAGACCAATATTCTTGAACTATTCCTCAACGTTTATCATTTTATAGAAGTCCCTGGTCATTATTTTATTTTAGTGTCGAAGTTTGTGCTTTCAAGATGACTACAGGTGAACATTGTAAACTCTTTTTAAAATCAAAAGGACTTGTGGGTCTCGAAAAATTCAACATTCCTTCTGATGCAACTGTTGAATATGAACTTAAATTGATCAAAGTTGAACGAGTGAGAATGCTGCTTATTGGTCTTATGAGACAAGAAACCATCGAAATGTTTCTCTCTAGGTCAAAGACAAAAGACCAGACACCGACGATGAAAAATTAGCTGAATCAGAAATTTTAAAAACACGTGCAGATCAATTACTTAAAGTATGTTAGATATTTGTTTTTCTTTGAAATGACAGACAAGTATTGTTTTTTCCTCGAAGGGTAGTCATTATGAAGTTGCTATAAAGAAATATAAAAAGATATATGAATATCTTCTATCAGCCATATTTAGTCACGATAGTGATAGACAAAGATGTAAATATTTGAAAATTGCTTCTCAATCGAATTTGGCTCTATGCTATATGAAAATGAATAATTATGATGATGCTAAACGCACATGCAACAGAGCGTTAGCTTTCGATGACAAAAATGAAAAATGTATCTTTCGTCGTGGCCAATGCCATTTAGCAATGCGATTTTATGATCGAGCAATTCAAGATTTTGAAACTGTTCTTAAACTAAATCCATTGAATGCGGCAGCAAAACAACAAATTCAAATATGTGAACAGCAAATAAAAGCACATGAAGTCGAAGAAAAACAGATATATAAGAAAATTTTTCACAAAAGTCCTCAAGCCAATGCATCAAACAAGGTCAGCAATAACTTTCTGTTATATAATCCAAATAAAACTTATTTTCTTTCGATAGGCCAATCGAATTGAAACAACAAGTTGTGGCATAAATCAAATGTAGACTGAATCTACATGATTGTTTTTCATCTTTGTTTTATTATTAACTACTCTTTATTTTAATAAAAGAATCGTTAGACTATTCTTACATGAAACTTTCCTTGAAGTCGAAATTTTTTTTTAAAAATTTGTACAAAATTAATTTTTTGAAAGAACCTAGTAATCCTTACATCATCTATAAATAGATCTGTACTGTATGACCAGTGACTATTGCAGTGGTAATTTCTTTAGTGTCTTTTATACTTCAGTAGTCATTCATGATTGAAATGCTCTGAATTCTTATATATCATTCTTTTCATTATATGACAAAAACAAATTGTAATATATGAAAACAGCGAAAATTAATGAAACAATATTTGACACCGATGAAAGTTCTCGTGCATTAAAACAGTGACAGACGGCTATAGAAGTACTAAATAAATAGAATTGACGAAATATGTTTATATCATATTTAAATACAAATTAAAAAAACATCTTTAGTTCTGTTTCACTAAATGATCAGCACAAGAACGGAGACTGTTTATACGAATATAAAAGTCTTGTTAAGACTTTGGTAATCTCTTGATCAGAGTAAACTTATTCTAGTATGAGAGTGAGTAAAAGATAACTTTCAAGGATATCAATAAGAATGTCTAATAGCATTATAACCCATGTTGCGAATACCGGATCATTTTTTGCGGTAAACCGCGGTATTTATCCGTTCTGCGGTAATGGGAGCCGGTAACCGGACCGGTAAAACCGCGGTTAACCGCCGATTTTCATGCGGTTTTTATTACATGGGAAATTATCGTTGTTGGCAACTTCATATTCGAAACTGAAAACTTAATCCTTTCCAGTCGGCTCTCAGACAGCAGTGGGCAATGAATCGATCGGTGAGATAAATGTCCTTTTCAAGCGAAAAAATGTTGCTCAGGTCAAAAATGAATTTTCTTTCCGTTCTTCATATAGAAGACGACCGTCTGTATACATATATGTGTATGTTGTGGTCAAAATTCAAATCCAGTCAAATTTTAATTTTGCCCAGACATAATTCAAATTAGAAGTTTGCCCAATATAATCTCAGTCAAAATTCTAATTTGAATTTGGTTCAGGCAGAATTCAAATTAGAATTGTGTCCAACAAAATCCCAGTCAAAATTCTAGTTTCGATTTTTACTAAAAAATTCTAATTTCCAGAGGGTGTGGGTGTGTGGTTGCTAGTGCGGGTACGAGTGTTGATGGAGAGGTTCACACCCAAACCCACAACCCCACACGTGCACCCACACACTCTGGAAATTAGAATTTCTTAGTCAAAATTAAAATTAGAATTTTTTAGTAAAAATCGAAATTAGAATTTTGACTGGATTTGAATTTTGACCACAACATGTACATTGATATTCAAGCACTTGCATATGAACTATGCATCGAGCTCTCCTACTATTCAACAGAATGAATGTATCGCTTGAAATTACTTTTCCTGTTAGTCAACGCACCACTCATTGATTCAATTCTTCTCTTGTTATTTTACATTAAACTAGAGCGATTATATCAACACTTTCATCACTGTAATATAAAGCATTTTTCCTAGAATTTATGCATTGAAATCATTTTCCCCATGTTCTATCATCTTTCCTACAACGTGCTGATATAAATAAATATATTCTTCCTAAAGATGATTCACAAAAGCATTTTTCTTCTATGGGAAAAATGATTTTTCATTTATGCAAACTATTTTTCCGATTGAGTTTTTCATTTTTCCGCTGCAAATTCAGTTTTACATTGGTTTGATGTTATTGGTGGAACGGGATATTTTCGTTACTGTTTTTTTTGTTTAGTGTGTGTATCGTAAGTTTAGCTTTTAAGCATTTTTGACCTGAACGTCATTTTTCCGCTTGAGACGAGCATTTATGTCACCGGTCAAATATTTGTCTAATCCTCATATTTTGTATGCTTTTTTTCTGGTATGAGTAAATAAAAAAACGCAAAATAGTGAATATCGACGGTCGAAAAGGAAAAATGATTTTTCAAAAATGTTGACCCCTCACGGCCGGCTGTTACCATTTGGCAACATTCATACCTCTTCTTGTCAGTATTCCTTGAATCATCTCTTTGATTGATACAATATACAATAGGCTAAAGAGGGGAAGTTTACCACTAGCGACCTGTTGGATTGAATGATTCAAGGTGTCGTAAGAACATCTATGATGATTCACTTGTTCTTTAGGGGTATTCAGGAAGGATCCGGTCATTTTCTCAACTGAACGCTTTTGTTTTGTTTTATGGACTATGAATTTGTTCTAAAATGTGTTGTACTAATTATTGAACCATGGATTCGCTATCTATCCACAGTATAACTAGACCATTCCTAAAATATTGGCACAATGTTGCCAAATGGCAACATCCGGTCGTAAAGGATTAAAGAGCAGTAATTCGTTTAAAACAATTAAATTTTCAGAGCGCACATTGTGGTGAATCATAAAAAATAGTTTACTATCAAGTATTAGTAAATGAAATTAGCGCATGCTGAAAATATTTTCAGAGCGCAGCGGTATCATTTCATCGTAATTCTTTCTTTGCATGGCTGATAAACTGTAAAATTAATTGAAATTCTGAGAAATATTCAAGTGCTTGAAAAGAGCAAAATTTCATCTTTTATCAACATGAAGAAAAAAGCACTGGCAAATATGTTGAATGAAGCGTCTTCTGAAAGAACGCTTCATCACTGATTATTTTTGTTTCAGCCAGCTACTACCAGCAAGCATGTCTATATCGTAGAGATGTCATTAACAATCTTCAATGCATACATTTCTTTTTCACCTGCCTCCTTCTTATTGGCAGGGATTTTTCTCTTTTTCTATCCTGCATCACACACCCTAGGATGATAAGAAAGGAAAAATGTCTTCCAAGGTTAAAACAAATGCTTGTGTAAACAAAAATAATTTTCTCCTTGTTGACACTTGAATAACCAAACAGAGTCTGCTTTGTACTACGATGTTTTTTTGATTCTTTTAAGATTAAATTCATATATACTATTAAAATAAGATTGAATTAGTTCAAATAGGTTGCGGACCATCTGAAACAGTGGCCGTTACTCATCCTACAGTATCTACATCAATTATCAATGGTCAATCAAAGCAAGCATCTGATGAGTCATTGCAAAATGATCTGAATAAAAGAACTAGTACAACATCTCATACTAGCAAAAAGATTAGAATGAATTCTGCTACATCCATTAACAGTACGACAAAGAGAGTAGCAAGTGCTTCATCGAGAACGACTACAATAGACCTAGAATCGTCCACTGGAGGAAAAAAGTCTCGGAGACCGTCATTGCCATTGTATGATGATGCCAACTATGACTTGGTAATTATTTGGGTCGATCCTCATATTATTGATAGTGAGAAAACCTATGTGAACTCACTCATTAAATTTCGACGCATTACTGATGCAGTTTTCACATTCGATGAATTTGAGCAATGTATTAGTTTTCTTGATCATATCTATGAGAAGACAGCATTTCTTATTGTTTCGGATTCAGTTGTCGAACAATTCTTACCGCTTGTTATCGGTGAACCACATCTAGACTTTATCTATATACTAAATCAAACAAAACGGAAAATAAAATTGATTAATATCTGGAAAAAAAGGTGAAAGGACTTTTCGATGATATTGAACAGATATTCAAGGCGATTACGACCTATAGTGACAACAAAGATGATGTGATTCCTACGAGTTCTCTATCAAAGAATCAACTAAATCTATCGTTCATGTATATACACTTGCTGAAAAATGTTCTTCTCAAGATGAACTATGATAGTACAGCGAAGAATATGTTCATTAAGCTCTGTCGTGGTAAACTTCCGAGCGCGGAAATACGACTAGTTGACATCGATGATTTTACGCAAACCTACAACAATGCAGTTGCTATTTATTGGTATACTAAAAAGTGCTTTCTTTATAAGATGATGAATAGAGCTCTCAGAACGCAAAATACTGAAGTTATCATGAAAATAGGATTCTTTGTACGTGATCTTCATGAACAAATTAAAGCTGATTGTCCACTCGAAGAAAAGTCGTGCAACAATTTTATCGTTTACCGTGATCAGTGCATGGCATCAAATGAATTCCGCAAGTTGGCAGAGAACGTAGGTGGTCTTTTTTCAGTCGACTCCTTTTTATCGACGACTAGTAAAAAGAATCAAGCATTGGCATTCATCGGAAAGAGAATGGAAACACAAAGTTCAAACGAAGTTCTACTGCTCTTCAAAATGCAGATTGATCAAACGAAATCATCGGTTCCATTTGCTGATATAAAGAAATTTAGTTTTTTAAACAAGAAAATGAAATTCTTTTCTCAATGCAAACTATTTTTCGTGTTGACAGCGTGCAAGATAATGATGGCTTATATTACGTCGTTAATCTCACACTAACAGACGAAAAAGATCCAATACTCATGAAGTTGCAAGAACATTTCGAAAAACAGATTAAAGACGATAATGAAGAATGTGATCATTTAGAACAATTAGGACGTTTGTTAATAAAAATGGTCGGGTTCGATCAAGCAAAAGATATTTTTGATCAACAGCTAATTGACACAGATGAAGACAAATGGCGTGAGAGACTTCTTCTCAATAATCGGTTTGGATATATCTATCGTCAGAAAGGCAACAATACGAATGCACTACTATACTACAACGGAGCCCTCGCAATTGGACTGACTAACCGTTCTGAAAATGATATATTCCTAGCTCCCATCTACAATAATATTGCTAGCGTGTATTATTCAAAGGGCTTCTATTCAATTGCATTATTTAATTATAAGAAAGCGCTTGACATTGAACAGAAATATCAATTTGATGGTAATCATAATTTAGTCAGGGTGTGGGTGTGGGTGTGGCTGTCGAAAAGCCTTAACCAACCATACGCATACCCATACCGCACCCGCACCAACGTCCACACCCACACGCCCACACACCCACACACCCACCCACACACACACACCAGGCTTTGCGTCCTACCGCCGACCACTTTTTAAAAAAATATTTTTTTTATAACGTTAGACAATAATGTAACATGTGTGCATTCACTCCTCTCTTTTTCGACTGATACTAAATTATAATGATCTATTCAGTATAGTTTTACTCATCAATTTATCTCTCAGAATAGATGATTCTCTATCGTTGCATTAATTATTGATGCATTATCACTTGGCCAATAATTTTCTTCTTTACTTCTAATGATCTTACAACAGACGTAAGCTACATAAATAGCATCGTGAATATATTCAAAATAGATAGTATTTTTGTTAGCATGTAGCTGGATAATAAACAGTTAAAACGTGGTACTGTTCAATCGTTTTTTCGCTCATCTTTCAAGAAGCAAGAGCATTTAGTAAAATGAAGCTGACAAAAACCAGCGTGCGTAATGCAATGTCGAATAATCGGTTGAATGCGATTTCGACATTAATTTGGAAAAACTTATGGGTAATTTTTCTGGTTTGCACAAAAACAATAGAGTTCTTTTTAAAATAGAACTTTGTGATTGTGTATTTCTTTTTAATAAACAAACGAAGCGTTATGTTAAAAACAAATTTCAAGATAAATACATCATTGCATCGCATCGTTGTTGTATGAAAAAAATTATGACTCACCAAAAATAACTTTTTGAAAAACCGTTAGGGCTCCGTTCAACCTCCAGGTAAATCCTGGTTACGCCACTATCTATTACGTTCCGCTTAGGTATGTATTAGTACCAACTGTATACTGTTTTGACTAGTCATTGACTCATCGAGAACCAATAGTATCAAAGAATTCTAACGAATTCTACAGTTCCTGAAAGTTATTTCTAGGAGTACAACAAATCGAAAGCCTTGGAGTTTGGTACCATTTGGTGTGGATTTGATATTAGATTTAGATTCGATTTAGGGTTAAGTGTGAATTCGGTCTCGAATGGCCCGAATATCCAATAATTTCGTATGATAAAATGACTTCATCAGTGATCTAATCTACTGAAGGTACATCATACTTCAAAAATGATCCCCAAATTCTTATTACACTTTAGAAAAATTCATTTAAAAGATCATTATTATGTTTTAAAAATTCTTATTTAACAATCATTATTATATTCCAAAATCGATATGCATAGATTTTTCTAACAGATGTCTAAAAAAGAAAAAAAGAGAGTTATATATCAAGAATTGAAAATTTATTATGGTACTTGAAAAAATTATCTGAGAAATTATTTAAAAATATCATTAAATTCTAAAAATGTTATTTAATAATATTATTATATTATAAATGAATATTTAAAAACTATATCTTAAGAATTATTATTGTTTAAAAATTATTATATTATCTTTCAATGAAATTATTTTACTTTATATTTAAAAAAATAAGGATGGCCGTTATATTCGAAAAAATATTAATTAAAGAAAATAGTGTAAAAATTTCACTACCATCCCATGTAAAAGTTATACAAATCTTATTTGTGGCTAAAAGTTCTCACTAGTATCCACAAAATATTTTTTATGTCGCTATTATCTTATAGCATTAATAGCAGATACAAAAACAATTTTAATTGTGGATAAAAGTTCTAATAAATTCCAATGGAATATCATCCAACAGCTTTTCTTGTAGCACAATAGTTAATAATAGCATTATACTAAATAATCGAATTTAAGATTAGACCAAAACGTCAACTATTATTTAGATGCTATATTTAACAATCATAATCATATTAAAAGTGGCTATAATATTCCCAAAATTAATATTAAAAGATTACTATTTAAAAACTTTTATTTAAAAGTATTAGTTATAAAAATTTTTTACAGATTATGTGTGAATATTATATATAAGAAAATCATCATTATATATCTGTTTGAAAAAGCTTTCTGACATATCGAAAATTAAAATATTCGTATTTAAAAACATTATTATTGAAAAATTATTATTATATTTGAGAATGGGTATTCAACAGTTTGTAACATTCTAAAAACGTTTTTATTTTATTTATATTTATAACATAAAGACTAAATAGAAAAATTTTATTTTATTTTATTTTATGCGATATACCGATTAGAGGATAAAAATTCAAACCAACCACACTACAATATATTTATGTCACTAGCTTCCAATGATTGCCGATACAAGTGAAGGAGCTTACTTATAACTTATATTTTAAATCATATAAAATTTTAAATTTAAAGATTTTTACTATTTCATTATTTGTTTTTGTGCTTAATTGTAATGCAGAGCCCTTATGAATGCTTTAATATTTAAATATAAATAACACGAAACAGATCGAAGAAAAAAAATTGCATTTATTTTGAATATTTTTTCTTTTTATATCAACCACATTATCAATATGTAGAAAAAGAATCTATTTTCAACCTAATTGATTGCTACACAGCAAAGGCTGACAGTAGCAGATTGATTTGCATCATGTAAAGGTATAGATTGATCTATTTTTAATTGATACATTTATTTCAAATGTCAATTATGAAAAAACATTTTTTTCTTTAAATATTTACGTTAAAATAAAAACAATTTATTTTTATTTTAGTTGTAAATTACTGAAAATTTATATTTATGTTTAAATATAAATGATGAAATAAAATGGTTACATTTCGAAAAAAATATTAATTATGGCCGCTTTATTCATTTCAAGCAGAAATTACGGAGAATTTAATTTATCCATAAATTAAATTAAAAGCTATTGTAAATAGACCCTCTTAGTATTTACTAAAATTGTCTGAGTCAGTCTATTAAAGAAAGAAATCTGTTCCTTGTATCGAGTTTGAAAATAATTTTATTTGAATTAAATAATAATAGATAACAAAAAAGTTTAGAATTAGAAAAGGGTATAATGGTTAGAGTAGTATTAAGAAAAAAAAGAAGTATACTTTGTTGTATTTTTTTGTGCCCACTTGAACACCATATGTCGGCTCCACACTATAACGAAAGAAACCATAAACTATCTTCCATTAAGTTTGTACAAAATAACTTACTGTTTTTAATATACATATTCATATATTTTATTAACACTGTAAAACGAAAGGCATGGAGTTATTTAAAAACTACGTCCTTATTCAACATAATTTAGAACTGTTTTGACTCTTTGCTCAAGCATGTAAAACCCAATTGGATATGTGTAAGACTGGCGCATTCAGTTTTACTACCAGGTGCTCTTAGATACTTGACATTAGACTGAACATGAAAATGAAAATGGGATGACAGTCATACAATTTCAATTCAATTTTTTTTCAATCAAAATAAGGCTATTTATCGAAAACAACAACTTTTTCTTACAAAACTTGCCCAAAGGTTTTCAGGGTCGAGGAATTGGAATCTTTAATGAGATTTTGGAGCGTTTCCCAAAAACCACGACCAAATCACTGTGTCTCATGGCAAACAAAACACAGAAGTCATGTTACCTTTTAGTCTCTCACAATTCATTTACCGTCACGCCGCTATTCCATTAGACCTTTAGGACGCAGTGCACGAAAGGCACGAACAACCTTGCTCAATCAATCTCACAGATTTGGTTCATATTTTTATAGTAGGTAGCCCCAACAAAGTTAGGAAGAAACTGAAAGTTGCAGCTCGAACGGATGATCCTTTCTGGAGATATATGCACTCGAAGTAAGACGGGGTCGGACTATTTGTGCATTGACAAATTTCAGTAAATTTTCATTTTCTCAAGAGCGATAAGAGCTGTAACAAAAACGTTTTCGCACACGCACACCAATAGTATAGTCAAAGGGTTATGGTTTGATAGTATTGAAAGTATCTTATGTTGGAAAACATTTTGTCCAAACGATCGATCTGGCTCAGAAAACAGGGCCGCAGTCTATGGGATAATTTAGTCATATTAGTGAAGTGGGTGAATGTAAATATAATCTCATATGAAAGAGAACATCAAACTACATCGAATGAGCTCTTCAAAACTTTGTTATTTTGATTTTCAATGGTGAAAACTGCTTTCATAAGACTGATATTTTCGAGAAAAACTCACTTGGAAGCAAAGACGTTGTGCCAATTTTTTTTTATATATTCAAATATTCGCATATATTCTGATAGCGCATGAAATTCTCTACTATTCTTTTCGAAAACATCTTAAATAACACATATCGGAAAAGAACAACATCATGCACAATAAAGACACCCCCAACCTGCGTTTTTTCCAAAACTGTTAGCGTTAGTAATGTAACTTATTAATGCTAAACGAAGATTAAGATGTTCTTCTGGTCTAACTGGTTAGGACATCTGTCCAGATAGCGGAAGGTGTGGGTTCGAATCCCACGAACTTCACTTTTTCTTCGTTCTGTCACATAACATCAGTGACACTACTTGTCTCTTTCGTTCTTAATATATCTCTCTTTCATTCCTTATATATCCTTTTCATTCTATACATATTAGAGCTAACACCATTGACTATTATAGCGGTTGTGAAAACGTTCTTTTTACAGCTCTTATCGTTCTTGAGAAAATGAAAATTTACTGAAAATTGTCGGTGAACAAAAAATCCGACCCCGTCTTACTTCGACTGCATATATCTCCAGAATAGATCATCCGTTCGAGCTGAAATTTTCAGTTTCTTCCTAACTTTGTTGGTACAGCCTATTATAAAAATATGAACCAAATCGGTGAGATCGGTTGAGCAACGTTTTGCTGTAATTGGTCGTGGCTTACCTGCAATGATTCCTAGGGTGTCCCGTGTTAGCGTAGGACAATGAGACGCGAAGGGGAATAGTATGTGGAGTAGAATGGAGCTGGATAGATTTACAGCTGGTGAACATCCATCTCCCACCTAGGATCAAGATTGACATGCCAATACAGATCCGCATATGTATCTTAGCAACCGATGGGAGTTTTCAAAATTCTCGAGTTCAATCTTGTTCGAATGGGAGAATCTATACCCTGGAATTTATTCATGTTCCATAAAATTCAATTTTATATGTCTTCTCATCGAAAAGAATCGAATTCCAGAATATCGGAAAATCAATTAGAGATTCAGATTTTTCGTCTCCAAAAGTCTCTAGTCAAGCGTTGCATAAAGTGGTTATTTTCATAAAGTAGCCTTTTTTTTGATTGCATATGAGTCGTTTGAAATTATGGCTCTTACTCTTAGGTATGATCTTAATTTTCAATCTAATGTCCAGATGGTGAAGATGCCGAAAGTGTCTCGTAGATGATGAGGCACTCAGGATTTTAAACCTACATTTCCCCGCTTAGTAAAACCTGTTACATTTTTATAAACGATTGAAAAATGTTACAAACATTACCGTTGTACTATGTTTTTCTTTTACTATATGTGATGCCATGGCTTCGTTGTGTTAAGGCGTCTATTTTTCTAATCGGACATCTTCTTTAGCAACATACCATTGTTAACCCTTAAATATGTCCTTGCATTAATCTCAAAATATTGTGATACCATATATATGTATGCATGGTCTCGCAAAAGTCATCATCATTCAATAAACATATATGTATAGGGTACCCAGTAGATCGTTAGACAAAAAGAATTTGAATATATCTATTATTCTCCCATCGCATGAACTATATTTTTTCTGAGAGTAGAGGACAAACTGAACTTTTTATTCAGGAAGTAACAGTTCACTCACTATACTGCGGGTCAGTTTTGATGACGCTTCACTAGTCATCCATAGATAGCTCTTCAATAGTACCTTTTTGTTAAAAATCAAGTGAATTGATAACTTCACCTCTTTTCTGTCTTCTTTTTTTCCTGGACAATGAAGAAACCTTTTGATTATATCTTATCTGAACGTAAAAAAGTCGTTACACAATAAACAGCTGTTTCGAAATTTGTTTGCGGAAAGTTTGGCTCTAGAATACTGACATCATCTTTTAAAAATACATTTTTGAGAATCACTGTCCTTTTTATTTATTGATCGCACGACTGCAGTGCATCAATGGATTAGTTAAAAGTATTCTTTTTGAACATTGAAGATCTTTATGATTGTTATCCTGACGTGTAGCAGCCTGCATTAGAAGATGTTGTTTCTGTCATGAACTTCATCATTCGAAAATAATTGTTATTAGATTCAAACAACGATTTGACATACTTTGGTTTCTTTTCATGATCCCTTTGATGGTTGAAGTTTCCACTAATCTAAATGGCATATCATAGCTGTTGTTTTTTTTTCTTCTGCAAATCATTGACTACGTCTAACATGCGATTTATCTGTTATTGGTAATCAAGATGTTCAATTTCTATTTATACAGTCCGTGCTAATTCCTAATAAGTGCATTGTGCTTCCCAGAAGTAGTTCCAAACATAGCCGTTTTTTGCTGGTAAGATATGTCATCCTTCAATTTTCCATGAGTCGTTGTGAATATTTGAGCGCTGGATAGTCTTTCTGATGTTTCAAAGCTACGCTGTTAAATGTTATTTATTTGGATGTGGGTTTGGGGTGCCTATGCCAAACAATTCGACGAACGATCTGATTTTAATTGATCTTTTTCTGATTAATAGTTCATTAAAATAGCACTACTATTAACTGATGTAATACGATTTCTTTATTTTTATTAACTTTTAATCGGTTATTTGATTGTTAATCAATTTTAAATAGGGATGAGAATTAATTTTTATTGCTATAAATAGCCGAATATCGTTCTTTTTTTGGGAAAAATTCCATCTCACCTCTCCGTATATTATAATTGTACCTGTGATGTACGATTATGCTTTCGAACGAATTTCCAACTGCTATAGTGCTGATTCATATGATATAACCAAGATAGACAGCGAGTTGAGTTTTTAGAAAAAAAAGTGATTGCTATTGTTATTATTAACAACAAGATAACAATAACTTCTCACTTTCAATTTAAAATACTGTGACTGAAACGTGCGTTTTTCTTTAGTTTGCGCTTACAAACTTCGATTTCTTATTATTTTTCTGACCTATCGGGTCGACAAATGGTAACGTTAGTACTAACCCTATCCTTAATACATGCATATAGGAGAACAACCCATACTCATGCGTGCATGCTATAATGCCGATATCTTAAATTAAAATGCATTAAAAATTTTAAAAAATCAAATTATAATCTAATTATAATAGTACCATTTTCATCAATTATTGATCAGCAAAAAAAAAAGTGTGTCGGTCTCGATTTCTTCAATAACTACACCCACATCCGTTATATTGTAATATATTCCTGTTTGTCCAGTCGTCTGATATACTATTCATGCCTTATTCTTCCTCGTTGTATCATCAAATTTAAGTTATATTAGCTGATAACGATCATATAATGACCGAAAATTTCCATTTTTTCTCATTTTCTTGCAAATAAAACATTGTCTACATTTATATTTTTTCTATTATTTCAAATCTTAGTTTTTCGGTTAGCCTTGGAAATTCTGGAATTTTCCAAGAAAACACAATATGCTGTTTTCAATAATGTCATATAGCTTGAAACTTTCAGAATGGCACAACAAGAATGATTTCAAAAACTCAGAACGCAGTTCTTCATGATCATCATCATCTAATACAACGATTTTCATTGTATTCAGTTGTGCTGGAGATTTGAGTTAAAAAAAACGAACTCTAGTGGTTACGTAACTATCACTTCTCTCGAGACAGTATCTAACTCTTCCTCTCAGGTGTACATCTCGCATGATCTCTATAACATTCTCTGTCTCTTGTTTAGTTCATCATATCTTAAAGAACGTTCTTTATGAATCTTTACAACTTCAACTCAATTCTGAAGTGGCAAAATAAACAACTCTGCGATATCATTCCCAAGCCAACCCGAACGCTGCTAGTACGCGCACAGCACAACACACCTCGTACGCGTACGATCGTCACGCGAAATGCGCGCACCGAGCATGCCGGACACGCGTACGCCTTGCGCACGAGAGTGCATTTATGCATTTTCGTAATTTTCCCATTGGCTCATTTTGATATTCCATTAGTCACTCATGTCCCATCAAACGTACTGCATAGAATTATTATGCTAATTTTTATTTTATTTTATTAAAATTTAAAACTAAATTTTACAAAAAAATTAAAAATCTATAAACACATTACATCTAGCTAAAAGCGATCGCTAACAAATGAAACTAAAAAAACTAATACAAAACAATAATAAATAAATAAATAAATATACAAAAAATAAAATAAAATACACAAAAAATAAAATAAAATATACAAAAAATAAAATAAAATAAATCTACGAAAAATAAGATTAAATAAATATAGAAAAAATATAATAATATTTAGTTATATGCAAAAAATTACATAAGAACGTATAGACAATTTACGTAAACCGTTAAGTATATTCAAATAAGTCTTTGTCTTTTTTGACCATTTTTGAATTACTAGCCTTTTTCGTGGGGAGTTGTCAGATATACACGCGCCGTACAAATTAATACGGCTTGTACACGCACGTACATGTGGCGACACGTGTACCAAGCGCATAAAGCGTATTGTGCGCGTACCAATAGCGTTCTAGTTGGCTTGGGTTGTATCAAACGATTATGTTGCTCACATTAAAACATATGATGTAGATAATAAAAAAGCACGTGACCACTTAGCAATGAATATATCTTACTAATGTTCAGTGCAATTATGTGGCTATATACGTGCAAGTAACTTCGACTCACAAAAATAGCATTAACAACGTGAAAAATTAATGGAACTCACCAATCTTTAGTACAGTTACATCACGCCTATCAAGACAGATCGTCACAAAAAGACTAAAGAAATAATCACATTACCTATAAATACTGCTCAAGATTTAGTATATTTATCTTCAAAAAAAAATGCATTTCTGTGATAATTAACTTAATCGAGTAATACAAGAAACATGAATAATTTCAAGGATTTGACAGTACATCTTTCTCTTTGCTGTGAACAAAATCTTCATAATTCAAAGCTCATCATAAAATTATGTCAGATACGAATAGTTGTAAGGTAGACTCTGTTCCATTACTCTACAAAAGCATGCCCTTCCTACAGTCAGGTAATAACAAACCTAAGAATGATATAAAAAAATAACTGTTTTTGTGCAAAGATTTTGTTCATATGTTTTTTTCACTTGTTATCTATTATACTATGTTAGAAACTTAATGAGAAAGCACATAGTATATCAACAATTAGTACAACAGCCCTGAAAAACTATTTTATGGTGACATAGTAAGATTCTTGATCAAATTTTTTCATCGCTATTACATTAAAAACGAATATTTTATGTAAATGATCGATTCACCTATTCTATTCACATTGTAGCTAACAATTACATATACAGACACCGTCCAATAACATGACAACTATGAAAGATTCGGATTGAAGCGTTGTTCTTCAAATACGACCGTTCTCACCAAAATAAAACTGGGAGCATACAAATTTGTCAACACAAGGTAGTTAGCGGTTCCCACAAATACTTTATTCAAAAATTATTCTTACATGAAAGATAGTTCTTATTCTGCAACAAAGTATCAAAAATCATCGGTGGAACAAATAAGCCATACAAATATTTTCCTCAGATAGTTTGTTGCTTCCGTAAAAGCAGATGCAACTCCTCACATGGTCGAAGATGGCATCAGCAATGAATAATCCACAGTAAGATTGTGTACCGATATTTTCCTCCTTTTGAAAGCAAGATGTTCACTTCCTGTAACGACCAAACATCATATTAGGATTAATAACTTCGTAGTAAGGCATTGCACAGATATATGCGTCTTGTTGAAAACGAAACCTGAACTTAATTAAACAATTGAGTATGCCATCAAAAATGAATAGTACATAGCATTATTCTATGCAACTAGGTTGTTAGCTTCGTTGAAGATTATATACTCCGTATTATAATGAAAGATTATGTGAGAAATAAATGATCTACAGCAGAGTTTCGTTCAATTATTTGCCTGATTTAAAAGTTCAAGTATGTTATTATTCATATAATCAAAGATTTTGTTAATAATTAATAATTCATAGCAACAATCTGGACAGATATTTCACTTACATGAAAATGACGCACCATAGTTCAAAAGTGCGTCGGAACTGATACAAAAAACGGATGCATCTAAGCAATACACTGTTCAACAAGTTTGCTCACGCCAAGCGAGACTACGTAGTTCACAAGTCATTAGATCTAATATTAATAGTGAACACTTATAATCAAGAATATATTCAAGTAGCTTCATCGATTCAAACGATCATATCGAGTACACCGCATCATAAAAAATTTCTATTGCAAACGAATAGCTACTAGAAGAAAATGTATCAACTATCATGCCACTTTCCTTTATGAAGTTAACATCGAAAAAAACGATTCAGTAGCGTAATTAAAATGAATATAGTGTACCAATAATTCGTTCGGTTGCTTTCATCACTTCAGTGTACAGCTGCGAAATCAACAACACATTCAAACATAGTATCTGACGTAATTAATTATTACCAAAGGTGCTCTCAAGTATCATGCCTAATGCCGAAGCAATGTTTTTAACTACTGATGCAATCAAACACACCTCTTAAACGAATAGTTGCAAGCATATCTCTCTTCAAGTATTTTCTTCTTCATGTATCGATTACTTGAAGCTTATGACAACATGAAAGCTTCAGTCACAAATGAATCAATAGGAGCACTAATCCATTCAATTTGTTTCGTTTCGAAACTGAATGCTCATATCTTCGAATCGCATAGAAGGACAAATTATAAATGAATTATAATCATTAGGCGCTCATTCGTATGTTTGACTCAAATCGGGACGAAGGTCTACCAATCACAGCAAGATAATATACATCATCACAAATTTACACTCCTGACCAAGATCATATTTACCTATTTCTATTTTTGTCGAGTGTATAACCACAACTAAAAGCATGTTGAAACACAATATCATGAATGAACACACTCGAAAAATGTTATATTCAAATTTAATTCTATCGCCCCACTACTAATGCATGATTACAAAATCACATGAGTTCTTGTCGAAAAAGATTCAATCTAACCAAATTTTTGTTCAATGGGCTATGTCACTCCAGAGTAAAAACCCGTGTTCCTGCAATGATACTCGACAACCTAGAAACTAAATAACCGCCAGTAACTGAGTGTTCAATATCGATACGAACAGACACACGCAAACCCTTAAGACCGTAAATGATGAAAATCCATAGAGAAAAAGCATAGCTCAAACAAATGTGCTATTCAACGATTCTGCTCTTCCAAAAGTAAGACACGTAGCTCAGACGCTTTAATAGGATTGCATAGAAACCAAACACTCTTTACTAACATTTTGTCCTACTATCAGCTGCATATGGAACTCCATTAAACAGATCCACCCCCATTTGCACAGGTCTACATCAGAAAAGAAAGCATCCAGCAGTAGTAAGTTCAAATATATCCCTTCGCTCGCACTACATATATGTTCATACTACTAGTCGAGCCGATCATGTCCACTTTCAATAATTCCTAAAACCCATCATTTCTACTATGCGCTTCAGTTGCAAGTTCAAAATTTTACTAGAAACCTAGATTTGCCTATCATATCAAAATTGAGTGATGCCCAGCAAAAAATGGTTCCATAATCCTATTCACAACCGAAGCATAATGTCACATTGTCCACATATGATGGATAGAA
This sequence comes from Rotaria magnacalcarata, assembly GCA_900239745.1. Taxonomy (NCBI): domain Eukaryota; kingdom Metazoa; phylum Rotifera; class Eurotatoria; order Philodinida; family Philodinidae; genus Rotaria; species Rotaria magnacalcarata. Next base: position 30,778 of record OENM01000959.1, read on the forward strand.
ATTATTCGCACATCTTCAAGGAACACTTTACTCAGCAATAATACTCACTCTGAAATAGAGTTCTCCAGTTTATTCCAATTTTAAACATCACAGCAAAAATGAATAATTTCCATGAAAAATCTATTCAGGTATGTAGTTCACGTCGAAGTGGATGTGTTCAGTTTGTGTTAATGTTGAACATCAGAGCAAAAATAAATAGTTGCTAATAAAAATCTATTCAGGTATCTAGCTTATTTCACAATGAATGTTTTCAGCTCGTGTTAATGTTGAACATCACAGCAGAAATGAATAATTTCCACCAAAACTCTATTCAGGCATGTAGTTCATGTTGAAGCGGATGCGTTCAGTTCGTGCTAATGTTTATTATCGGAAGTAAATCGTATAGCACTCACTAGAGCTAAGTTCAGTTATGTATGTCAATGCTAATGGTTTATGTTAAACCCGCGCTGGTATTTCATATGCTGTAATGATAGAAAATATTTTAGTAGACAGTTGGACACATATTTTGTACGTTGAAGTATGGACTTGTGTACTCGTGATAGAATGGTAAATATTAAGAGAACTGAATAATTTTTAGTGAATAGAGTTACGATTACTACGCTGTGCGTAAGAGCATCGGATGCGATGAAGGTATACACATTCATGACGTGATAAAAGTAGCATTTCCTAACGAATTTGTTCCATTACCATGTAGTAATTAACTTTCCAAGTCGGAGTCTACGATGGTAGCTGATGAAATTGGAAACTGACTGTGGATTACCATCCCGCGTTTCAATTACTGCAGCTACTTCCCTATAGTATCGGTATTTGACGTTTGATAGAAAATCATATCGCCAGTGCACAGATTGAAGGAACTGCTTATTCAGAATTCTCCATAATAAATCGACGAGGAACATGTCAGAAGTGTTGAAAACCGATATGGCATCGGTATGATTCAAACAGCTTTTGTTTTCAAGTACTTTGTTCACTCACAGCTTGTACTTCCCATATCGTCAATAGATGACACATTTCATAGCGACCGAATTGTAATCGACAGGGGTTTTCTCGGTTACTTCGATGAGCCGGTAGCCAGACTAAAACCTCCTTTCACATACGTCGGTAATGTAATTGTATAATTTGCTGAACAAACGTTGTCTACGAGGATTTCATTGTTGTGGAAACTGGTGTATCAGGTCTGTGTTAATGCTATTAGTCACATCAGATTGGTATGACTCATACCAGGGACATACTCGACTATGTAGTTCACATCAAAGTTGATGTGTTTAGTTCCTGTTAATGTTAAATGCCAGACCAGAAACGAATAGTTTCGATGAAAACTTTATTCTGTTATGCAGTTCACGTCGAAGTGGATGTGTCAAACTCGTGTTAATATTGAACATCACAGCAGAAATGAATAATTTCCACCAAAAATCTGTTCGGGTATGTAGTTCACGTCGAAGTGAATGTGTTCAGTTCGTGTTAATGTTAAACATCACAGCAGAAGTGGATAGTTGCTAGCAAAAATCTATTCAGGTATGTAGTTCACGTCGAAGTGGATGTGTTCAGTTCGTGTTAATGTTGAACATCACAGCAGAAATCAAATGTTTCCATAAAAACACTAGTCAGGCATGTAGTTCACTTTGAAGTGAATGCTTTCAGTTCATGTTAATGTTGAACATCACAGCAGAAATGAATAATTACCAGTAAAAATCTATTCTGCTATGTAGTTCACATCGAAATGAATATGTCAGGCGCGCGTACATAGTGAAAATCACTTGTTATAAATATGATGTTGTAAAGTTGGATGGCAGGTATGATGTAAGATAAATTCAAGGCGTAGAATTCGGATCTGATTTCTGCACCTGCTGGGAAAATGGATAATTCTAACCAAAAGTCCGTTCAACTTTGGTATGTTCCAATAAATTACTTTCCTTGTTTTGGCACGCATAAGTTTTGTTACATGGAAAAGTAAAGATACCAATGCAGATTCTATTCGATTGCTGATTCCATGAACTGTTGAACTTAGTGAAGTAGGATCATTAACAATTACGACATGAGTGATGAATAGTGTTCGTTGGTTCCATTCCACTATTCAAGTGATTCTAAAGGCATATGCAGTTTTAAGGTGAATAAGGTCATTGGTGTGAAAAATGACTTGGTGTCGCAAAGTTTCTCGGCAAGTATTTCGTTTTGTGTGTAGTAAATATGAGTAAATGATACCTACTTGAATACATTGCGTTAGAAATGAATGATAGGTAGTAAATTGAAGTTCTAATAATCAGTGGAATCTTTGAGAAGCGATATGCACTTGAGTATGATGAAAGACTGTGTGTTAAACAAATGATTTCAAGTAATGGTGTTTTCAGTTACATGACTTCGGTCTAAGTCTTAGTGTGTAGTTTGTCGAGCATAAACAGTCATGTATTAGAGGAACTACTGTTATCAACATCTCTTTCTTATATTTGACTAGCTTAGAAGAGCAACTCGCCTGATTTTGCATACATTGTATGATTACATGCTGTGTGATTAATTTTGAACAAAAATATATTCATTTTGCGTGGTTTACTGTTTTTTATCGTCGTGGACCTAACGATCGTATAGAAAACTATCTATTTGCTGAATGTTTCCAACCAGAACCCTTCTCAACTATGTTCACTGTGTCGTATATCCCTGAGTAGCACATCGTATTGGTCGTGATCGCATTACAAATGAATAGTTTGTAATAGAGATCTGTTGAATAATTCGATGCATCTCAACAAGTGATTAGGTTATTAGGCCCAGAATCAAGGGTTGCGTTTAAGCTGAATGTGCTTTACTATAATTCATTTCCTATATTGTGGACACCTTTTTAAGAAGGAACAATTGTTCAGAGGAAAAATAAACTTTGTGTAAGTGGAATTGAGATACAAAAATTGCATTCAAATACTTTCGTCATCGCCAAAAAGAATCGAATCATTGCCGACACGACGATAATAATATGATATGTCCATTTTTCAGACCAGGTTGTTGTTACAATATTTTGCCCTTGCAAACGATGTGTGTACTTCTAATATTATCCTAGAACGCTTGCAGGGTATATGAATAGTTCTTAGCAATGTGAAGTTTGAATTTCTTATAGCTCCGAATACGAAGGTCTGGTGATTGAGTCATAGGTTATAGTAACATAGAAAATCAACGAATACTAGTATTGTAATGTTCATCAATTTCACAGATGTGAGTGAAAGATTCATCATGACTCAAATAATCGCCGTTTTCGTTATTAATGAGCATATATCAGTAATTCCATGTTCGCGATTTATATGTCACTGGCAGTGAGGAACTATGTGACACTAAACATCACCTGCCAACACCATAAATACATAAGTTTGACAAAATTGTACGTCATAAATAGTTGTATTTTTCAGGCAGTTGTTAAAGTTTTAATGTATGATTCACGATAACAGCAGAAATGAATGATTTCCACCAAAAATCTATACAGTTATGTAGTTCACGTCGAAGTGGATGTGTTCAATTCATGTTAATATTGAACATCACTGCAAAAATGAATAGTTGCTACTAAAAATCTATTCAGGTATGTAGTTTATTTCGCAATGGATGTGTTCAATTCGTGCTAATGCTAAACATCACTGCAAAAATGAATAGTTGCTACTAAAAATCTATTCAGGTATGTAGTTCACGTCGAAGTGGGTGTGTTCAGTTCGTGTTAATGTTGAACATCACACCAGGAATGAATAATTTCCACCAAAAATCTATTCAGGTATGTAGTTCTGGGCGAAGTGGATGCGTTCAGTCCGTGTTAATATTGAACATCACAGCAGAAATGAATAATTTCTATAAAAACTTTATTCTGTTATGTAGTTCACGTCGAAGTGGATGTTTTCAGTTGGTNTTAATGTTGAACATCACACCAGGAATGAATAATTTCCACCAAAAATGTATTCAGATATGTAGCTTATTTCGTAATGGATGTTTTCAGTTGGTGTTAATGTTGAACATCACACCAGGAATGAATAATTTCTAGTTAGAATCTATTCAGGTGAGTAGTTCACTTCTAAATCAACGCAGTCGTAGTTTTCTCGGTATTTTATAATTATATAAAATCGAACGCTTGTAACCTCTTCATTAAATTATTTGCTTTTGTTTTGAAATGATGGTTTGATGTTAGTAAGACGACCTTCGTATACATAAGTTTTGAACGACTTCAGCAACGGTGTCATTTATTTGTTTCGTGAACTTCAGAGAATGAACGAGTTTTCTCATGAATAAGTGCAGATTGCGGAGGAAATGAATCATGATGAGTACAAATGAGTTGTTCTACAATGGGACGATTCAGAAATAATATTTGCGGAGGAAGAATAGCATGTGAGGCTTGTTATAAAGAATGTTTAATATTGTTTTGAGTTTTATAGCAGAAAGCGATCTGAGTCGTTGATGGATTTAGTGCTGGAAATAGAAAATTGTAAGTGATAATAGATTTTGTAGAAGATGCATAGTTTAGATTACCATTGTTAGGTAGTGGCGATATCTACGTCCACTACCTCCTTTCTCTCTCTCTCTTCTTCTTCTATCTCGTCATTGGTCAGTGGACCAGGCGAGTGATGTGCTCGTGTTCGAGAGAGAGTGTGTTGTGTTCGGATCGAGGATGGTACAATAAAGGTTTGGTTAGTCCTACATCCTAACAACCATCAAAACTGACGAGTGTTCTACCTAATCGAACAGAATTAGTGCTCGGCCAGTGATTTATTGGCTAGTGGTTAATTTTTCAAGGTGAACTCGATGCTGTCATATTCTGTATAGATGATTGACCTCTTTGGGTCAACAACGGTGCATAAGCGAATTTCACCAGAAAGCGATCCACTTAGGTTAGTCTCCATTGACTCCGAGGTTTTCATTTTTCTCTTCCCAATCAGCGAACATGTCGTTTCAACTATGTCAAAGCCTGCAATTGTTTTTTAATTTATACATGTTTTTTGTGCAGCTCGGAAGTGCTTACAAGAGATTAAAAAAAGGTGACCTGTTGGCATTATAAGCAGTAATGCGATTAATGATCGTATTACGTTTCGTTTATTTTTACCGTGCATGAGGTACCTGTGACGATTTCTATTGTTAGAGGTAGTATTAAGAACGGTTATGCATAATATTCATTTCTATATCAAAAATCATCCACACATTGTATTTAGCTAGTGTTTTTATACTATCGCTCCGATAGAAAAAAAACTACGCTACGCTAAAGTAAGAATGGTAAAGGTCGATGTAGAGTTACCAGAACACATTTACCTAAGAACATAATAACAACATAGTTGAGAACAAGACAACAGAATTCAAGAACATAAGAGGCATCTCCTTGAGTTGTTACAACACCATCTATTTCTATTTTCTTTTTAAACGGACCAGTGTTGATGGGAGTATGTGTCAAAGGAAATGGAAATAATACAAGAGAAGCACAAGGAAATGAGATAAATGAAAAAAGCAAAAAGAAGACGTGAAAAATGGGAGGGATAGGCGATACGAATCGCAAACCATTAAAAGTGATAAACGCACGTATATGCTATTAAAGGTCAAATTCATATATAGTTGTATTCGATTGATCATTGCTCACTGATACTGTGGGTAATGATTATCGAAAGATAGAATGCAAATAAAATGATTAATGCTGACTTGACTTAATTAAGATTATCTAAACTAGCGAGAGGCGTATTCGGTGTTATGTCTGTCAATGAATGAAAACCATGTCAGTATGCATGATCGACATCTAACTTTCATTTCCTTCGCTGTTTTATGACGTAGCAAGTGCCATGTTTCGAGTTTGTTATATTTGTGATTATAGTTTAATTGTTTTTTGTAATAGTTTTTGGAGATATTGATATATAAATACGACTTCAGTGACTTCTCGTTTGTAATTGTGAAAATTTCGTCGACTTCACTGTACATATACTCACCACTGTAATCGATTGCTCTATACATAATCTTCTTCTTCTTTTTTCTCTCTCTCTTTTGCGCATACATATAAATATTCTTGTTTATATATCATTCATCCAGTGAAAAATTTTAGCGATTAAAATCGATTGATATCGACTCTAGTTTCAATTATAATTGGTTAGAATTTTGATTATAACCAATAAAAATCGATTAGTAAAGTATAAAAATCAATTGACGCAATTGTGATTCGTGAACGCTAGCTCTTGTAGGACTCACACACGCCAGTTTAGTTATAGATTAAGAAAACGTTTTCAAGGAATGTCAATCGGACTGATTAGATGATGTCGTTTAGGTAAACTGAATCTCGTCAGCGCTTTTGAGTCGAAGGAAGAAGCCATCTATAAGGATGCTTTTCGAACTTGTCCCTAGTTTACATAGACTTAGGTTGGAGTAGCAAATTTCTCGTAAGTTCTACTCTTAAAAAAATACTATCTACTCACTGGCAACTACTGCTTCTGATACTTTATTTCTTTGCTTAACTATTCAGTTTGAATAAGAAAGTCGACTTTGAAAGATTTTTCAACGGTATTTAGAAACAGTAGTTGCCGGTGCGTTAATAGTATTTTTTTAAGAAAAGAACGTATGGAAAATTTCCGACTCCATCCTAAGTCCATGCAAACTAGGGACAAGTTCGAAAAGCATCCTTATAGATGGCTTCTTCCTTCGACTCAAAAGTTAACTAGCTCCTTATAAAGCAGCGAGGATAAACTTTGCAAGTTTCTCTACTTCATAGCAAAAGTGCTGGCGTGATTCAGTTTGCCTAAACTAAACCATCTGATCTGTCCGATTGATATTCGTTGAAAACGTTTTCTTAATCTACAACTAAGTTTACATGTGGGAGTCTTACAAGAGTTGTAAATTTGATCCATTTACACAACGTGCATCTATCTCGATGCATTTTCAGATTATCTAAGTTAAAGTCATATATATGTCCAGTAATAGGATGAGATGAGACTAAATCGAGACCGTTTTAATATAAAATTCTAACTAGAACCTGATTTGACATGAGATTCATTCCTTCCTTTTTTACCGAGTGATATTTATTGAAGCTCAATTTTAGCTTATAATTTACTACAATTTCTTCTTTCGTCTCTATCTCGACTATTCATTGAGAAAGCATTGACGAAGCTCTCACGATTCTCTTTATTTTTCTGCACATTAGAAAGCTTTTAGTAAAAATGTTTATAATTTCAATTATTCATTAAAGAACATTAAAGAGGATACTTCTTAATTTGTTCTTATACTACAGTCAATAGTATTGGTAAACGCTATGAAAAATAAGAGAAAAAAATTGTGTCGAAAAAATACTTCGAGAAAGTTGGCACTAATGATAGCTCTTTCCGTTGATATAAATTAATTTAGAATTTTATGACACATAAATGATATGTAGAATATTTACAATGAATTTTCGAGTCATAAGTTAAGTACATCATCTGCAATTAGATTGGGAGTCATCTATCATTGAGCTGACATACTATATAGGAAAAGATTCAAGTTGCACTCATTACTGCTTTGCAAATTCACTTAATATTTAGCGTTTTAAATACAATTACAATGCATTAAAATCGATTGTTCGAACAAAATTCAGTCGCAGCTGCAGTAATTAGAAATAATCGATTAATCATCACTCAATTCGATTGGGTAGATTACAATCAATTGTTCGATTAAAAATAGATTTTAAGGGATAAAATCATCAATAATTGATTGAATGGATTGAAATTTCAATCGATTGTTGGATTTTGATCGAATTATATTACAAAAAGAGGTGGTTTGATTCGAGGTATCGGATTTGCTGAGTTCTAATCAAAAATTATAACGATTTTGTGTGGGATATTTTTCACTTGGTCAGCACTCATTCTTGATTCTATCTCCCTCTCCTTTCTCCTCCTCTAATCTTAGCGGTGTATTTCTGCCATGATTATATGAAATAATAAATTACAAATAACCCAAAACCGTTATAATGGACATCTATGAACTAGTCGTAGCCATATACTCTATAATTTCAGCGTGAAAAGTTCTTACCCGGTGTTTGGCAGAATTGGAAGAGAAGGAAAAATCCAAGTAAAAAAGCGAAAGAACCAGGCATGAAAACAATTTATTAATACATATGTAGATATATTTTTATTTTGTTGTGATGATTTTAATTTCTTGTAAGAGTTCTGAATTTTTCCGAGACATCTGTCTACAATACGTTTAAGAGAGATCTTGTCTATCCATGTAAAACCTAAATACTTGAATGATCTTACTTTTTATAGTTTATTTTTGTTCATTATAATTGCCGACTTCTGCTGTGCACTTGTGAGCGAAACACAAGGGGAAACAGTGGACTTCAAGTTCAAAAATCCGCCGTTTTCTCCTTGGTGAAACATCTGAACTAGTCTTTCAGATGTTTATCGGCTGCTTCCATTTTCTGGAATATTCGAAAAGATTTTGGAATAATTTCAACCTCGCTGAATTACTAAATTTTACTATCGCTTGGTAGTTTCTATGTACTTGTGAGATAATTAATGTACTCAGATGATCTGCGAATAGGCGTGTGGGGAAGACTCCAATATTGTTTACTATATCTGCATGATAAATTATGAATAGGTATGGATTTAATGAGATACCTTGTTGAAGGCCAATGTGAGCCTGAAATACGTATGATTGTGAGTTGCCGAAAGAGATGTAGGCTTTTCTATTAGTCAGTCAAGTAATAAGTCTTTTAAATAATTTTAGTGGTATTTGCATTTTAAACAGCTTAATAATAAGTTCGATATGCTATATCAGCTACTATGCCTTTTTTTATAGTCTACATAGATGCTTAAGTTGGTAATAGTTCCTGCTAAAGTATTCTTTTTATCTTTTTATTTATTGAAAATAGTCTGGTTTGTAATAAGTAACCATTGCGGAATCCGGATTGTTTTGTCGGTATTACACAATTAGGTGTAACCCATTCTTTTGCTCGTTCCGGTAAGATTTTTTCATAGGTTTTTGAATTGGTAATTAGCAGAAATGCGGGACGCGTTTGTTCACAAGTTGGAATTCCTGATCTCAATTATTTCATAAACGTCAAACTTGAAACTCGAATTCAATTGAAAATTAAAAATTTCAATTTTCAACTTTTAAACCAATAGCATTCTGAAGAATCGTGACTCGCACATATCGCTGTGAGTTGAAAGTTGAAATTTTCTATATTCAATTGAATTCAAGTTTCAAGTTTAACACTACTGATTCATGTGTGCCGTGCCACTCCATTAGATGGCTTTTTAAAGCTACTAAAAACCTTATATATTCTCTGTATCATTCTATTGATTTTTGGTATTCTAATTGCTTCACCCAGTATTATTAAAGGAGACAAAGAAGAAATACATAAATCTTCCATCTAACTATTGGAAATTTATTTATTGTGTTGAAATGTACCGTCTCAGATTTATATATCAGGCGCGAAGGATGACTAGATCCGAATTCCAAAGTTTCCATAATAATACCTTTTATATTGGAAAAAGTAAAGACCATATTGCGAGACGTGTATGTGAATGATTTAATAGTATACGAAATGTATTGTACATTATTATTTTCCTCTCTTATCTTCTTTTGGACTGTTCCATTCAGACACTGGATACTGAGTAGTATAATTGGTACTTTTGTACTTTTTACTTGAAAATCTTCAGTACAAAGTATATTCTTGTAGTGCAAGTAATTGTACTTTTACTTTCAAAATGTACTCAAGTACGAATACTGAATACGAATTTACTTTAGTACCGGTACTTAGTACAAATGTACTTGAATGCCGTTGCTGATTAGAGACACAGAGAGTGAATACTTAGTATAGTACATAATACTTTTCTACTTTTTTCTTAGAAAAATGTTGGGACAAAGTAACTTTTTTGCAGTATAAGTGAAATTACTTGTATTTCAAAAGTTTATTCAAAAGTAAATTACGCTACGAAAAATTATCTTGGTATTTGACTAATACTCGAATTCGGATAAGACAAATGTCTCACTATTGTTGCATGAAGTTTTTGTGTCATATTTTATTTTCCCTTAAATAGCATGCTATTCTGCGATATGATATTGTGTCTGTACAGGTCTACGCAAAAAATATCACAATTGCTTCTTTGTGGATTTAATTGATAGTAAATGAACACTCCTACATCACTTATTCACTCCTGATTCCAAAAACATGCTTTTATTTTGCCCACAAAAAATTAATTATACTATACCAGATGAGCTTAAATGTGATGCCTACCGCTGTAATTGTTTATTAGAAAGCATTCAATAATTTGAAAATAAACACCAAAATGAAGGGTAAATGTTTGATTTCAAATAGAAGGTAATAAAAATTGATAAAAACCAATGAAATGGTTTATAATATAGCAAACATCAATTCGAAATATACTCTTCACTGAAGCTCTTGTTGACTTATATTTTTACATTCTAATGATGTACCGAGATAAGCATGCGGAAAAATTGACTCGGCATGTGTAAGTAAGTGAATCTCTCAATAGCTTCAGTTTTACGATCCCAGTGATCTTTTTCTATTCGTGATTATTTTTATCATACTTTCAATTGCATTGTACCAATTAATTATCGGAAATAAAGTCATTCGGTAATTCTAATTATCATTAACCGTTTAATTTCGATTGCAAACGTTTTCAGACGATCAAAATAAAAGATGTTAAAACTCAAACTATTGTAATTAGCATCTGTTTATTAATTTGTACTTGAATGATGTACTTAAGTATATCGTACTCAAGTAAAGTTCGAAGTACATGTGTTAAGTAAAAAACACGCGTACTTTTACTTGTCCAGTGTCTGGTTAGGATCGACAATAATATGTTTAGAGTCTTTCATAATTATCCTCTCTCATATCTTTTCCTTTTCTTCTTTCCTCTTCTCTCTTAGTTGCGTATATAAACGAGTGCTTTATATGCACACAAGGCGATTTATGATATGACGAAGCTAAATAAAGTGTAATACTATCAGCACTGGTATCTCTTCTATCTAAAATCATCACATAGTTGTTATATGGTTTCCAGAGTACAAATTGTACTTTTATTCACACATGTCTACCTGTTTCACAATGTTCATTCAAAACCAAAGCCCTGGAATGGCGATATACTCACTCTGATAGAAATACTTTCAAATTTCTTCAAGCGTTTCTCAACAAAATTTCAAGAATCAGAGCAATAAATTCTAATCTTTATGATCTAGTCTTTTCTTATACTTATTTTCAGTTTATCTACTACTCATTATCTACTCTATGAATTTTGCCTTCATCGAAAACGTTTGACCATTCTAACTGAAGAAAAAATATGCTCGATTATCCGAGATTTTATTCCAGTGATTCATTAATTGTTTCTTTATAACTGTATTGACTAGACATGTTTGAATCATTCGAGATTTTTTTGTCTTTTCTTTTTGTCTCTTCGATATTCTGTCACCTTTTGGTGTCTGATGCTTTTCACTTTCCTATATCACACATATCTTTGTCACAGCAATAGACGATGAGAAATATAAGAAAACTATTTAGATCATTTCAGTTCGTTCATAGGTATATTTGCAAGTTATATTTTAGGCTATCGTCCACTACGATCAAAGCATCAAGCTTTCGTTTATTTTGTAATCAAGAGAAATAATAACGAATTGATGATATCATATCGGTACAACTCTACTGTGTGAGTACTATGAAATAAATTAGTTTCTTAATGGTACATAAAGTTTCGATGCTACTGGATAAGGCATACCAGTTGGAGGGGCTGCAATTGCAATCCCTATTGTACCCATGATAAGCATAGCCACAATATTGTTTGAGCAAACCATTTTCGATCACAGTTGTATTTCAAACAAGAACGTATTAAGACCGTGAAGTAAAAATTTGTGTGTATGTTTTAGCAGTGATACATGCACATTTTATATACTTTATCATAGAGAGAGAAAATGAGAGAAAAAATCATAGATACTCTTTTTTTTCTCCGCACGAATTATTCAAGTGTGTCCACACGAAATATTGTATCAATTAAAAAATCGCTTAACATTTAGATAACTTCTTAAAGCTTATGCTCAACCGTATAAAACAGCATTTTTTCTCGAAGCCACGACATGATCAAAGCTTGCTGTTTTCTTTCCTAGTACCACAACTGTTAAACATCGGTGCAAAACGATTATAAATTTATACGATTAATGCGCCTTTGCAAAAGAAATTTTATCCGTTGAAATTATATGACTATTACCTTTTCTTTTATCTTCGTTACAATCACCCAGTCATCCGACTATAACAAGCCAGTAACGCAAAAACGAAATATTTTGTTATTCACAACAGCATGTTGTTTGACGTAGCTCAAATAGCTTCTGCTTTTGATGATTGTCCTTGCCAATAATTAGAAAATAAAAGAGGTAATCATTGGTCTTGTCACAATAAAATCAAAAACGATCCATCAAAAATCTCAAGGTAATAATCTATGTAATACTCAACACGAAGGAAAAAACCAACTGATCAGTTATATGCTTAGTCACTGTGAGGTTTGAATGAAAATGGCCAGATCCTGACAGACAGTCTTGTTTAGACAAGAAGTACTTATTTATTCAGATATTTCTTTCATTTCATTCCATTTCTACAATATTCACAACGGAAAATTGCCCACTAAGACGTTATTGAAAAAAAAATTGTTATTTCACTTTGAGATTATTTGAGTAAATAAAAAAAAACAGATAGATCTATATCTCTCAGATGTAAATCAATCTGCTATTCTCAATTTTTGCTTTTCAGCAATCGACTTTGTTGAAAACTAGACAAGATAATAGATTAATGTGCTTAAATTAAATTAATAAAAAGAAATGCAGAGTTTAATTTTGCTGACGCGTTTCGTGTTATTTATTTAAATATTGAAACATTCTTCACGGCTCTCCATTTGATAGTATAAGCACTAGTAAAAATTCAGATAGACAAACTGAACAAAATAAAAATAAAATTTTAAACGATGAAAAGCTCAATCTAAATGACATAGAAAAATGACGAGGATAATGAAATAATTATTTTACAGAATTGGGTTCAGAAATATGGTAGATTTATAGATGATATAAATTTTTGGAAGTCCGAATCTTTTACATAAAGTTTAGTTTAATTTTTAATATATGCATGATCGATTCCATTTTTATTTATTTGGAAATCTTCAATATAGTAGGGCGTAATCGATANAGATATATATAAAAGATAGATTTGCTTAATTAATTTGAATTTGAATTGATTTGATATACTTAATATTTAATTTTCGTAATGTTTTTTAATTGTTTGTGGTTTGTTGTAATTTAATTCCATTTTGTTTTGGTTTGATTTTCAAAACATAAGAATAACAATAAAAGTTTGAAACCAAAATCTAATTTGAAGAAAGATGCTAACATAATTATAATGTTTATTCCGATTAATATTTTAATATCTTTTGGAACATCGTTAAGGATTAAATATAATTTTAATGATACTTTAAATGAAAATATATAATAGAATTTTAATCAAATATGATTTTAATATAGATCAGCTTCTTATATTAATCTATGACGTGATTTTAATTGTAATAAATTTCAATTTCATTCGAGTATAATATAACTTGAAACAAATTATAAAATATATTTTAAGATAATATTTTAATTTATGAAAATATATTAAACAAATAATGCACAATTCCAATATTTTAATTAATCATATTAGAGCCATTATACATATTGGTAGCTGTATCGTAAAAGAACTTTGAGGACATATATTAACGATCTTGAATAAATTTAATTTGAATTGATTTGAAATAGTTGGCATTTAATTAATCATTTTAGTGTTTTAAGATCAGATAATACTGTTTGAATTCTAATACCAAATATTATTTTATTTTTTTAAACGAAAGAAAATTTAATAAGTTATATAATTATATTAATAGAATGATGNTCATAACTATAAGAGCTATTGAGGCCGGATCGGTTTAAAATTAAAGCTACCCAGGTCGAACAGTACGGTCCGTATACGGACATTGACGGTTACTTTACGACTATTTTACGGGCGAAAGTTTGCCGTAATATCTGGCGCAGTAATACGGACCGTATTATCATGAGAGTACGGAGCACAAACAGCCGTAAACCATGAAAATTCAGTCCCGTTTACGGTGCCGTATTACTGCGCCAGGTATTACGGGCAAATACGGCCTATTTACAGCCGTAAATATACCGTTTTGACATCGTTTACCATCGATAAACAGACTGTAAACGAGTCCGTTTTGATCAACCTGGGTAGCCTACATATGCAAATTTTCATTGAACAGAAATTGAAATTCGATGATATTCATTTTTTAGACGTGTTTCATTCAGTATGACTGTAAAATTAGGTACAAAAAACGCAGTAAATCGGACTTTTCTCAGTCCATGAATCTAGTATGAAAAATCCGTTCAATGAAAAGTTAGGTCTCGTTGAGACGTTTAAAATTATAAAAATTGATGTGAAGCTATCACGAACACAATCCGTCACCACGAACAATGCTACTTTTTGGTTGGCAATGATTTAAACCAATAAAAATTGAGGATTACAGAAAACATCATTATGGAGAAAATATTTTTGGACATGGCTTCTATTAGCAATGAGTTTATTTAATAGTTAGAACTGTCAAGTGTTTCATAAAAGGATAAACACCTATAGCACATGATCCCTTGCCTTTTTTCTATAACAAATTTTTTGCTGTGAACGTCTAGAAGATATGAAGTGAACACCAATGGACTTTGAATTTTTACTCTTGGCAAAAAAAATTAATATTTCAGGAGCAGTAGGATTTAAAAAAAATAGAATGCAATCTATTATATTATGATTATGATAAGTAAACTATTATTGTATAGGCAATGACAAAATATCAATTGTTCATTGAAATAATAATTCTTTAGAAAATAAAAATAAAATCATTTGAGCACTTATATTTGATTTATCAATGCTAACTATCTTTTCTGAAACTTCTAGATTAGACAAGAAATAAAAATTATCCATTGAGCATATACATAGTTTCACTGTTTTTGTAACTTTTTCAAGCTTTACATTAAATAAGAAAAAAAATTAAATATCTTCGATAATACATTAAATGTTCAAATTCCAGTATTAGAACAATAATGAGAAACCCAAGTTTTAAATAAAAATTGAAAAGTGCAAAGTTGATTATTCAAAAAATAATATATAATGTTTCTTTTATACTTCCTTCTGAAACAGCTAGCTTTAAATAGACTACTTTCATCTTCAAGGATACATACGTATATTTTCATTAAACTATCGGGTGTCCCAGAATAAATTACTCTCTTTGTATTTTGAATATATCTCCTCTATTTTTCGTTCGATTAAAACACTTTTTCTATCAAAAGATAGCACATGAAATTCTGCATAAAATGACTAATTTCATTTAGCGTACAAAATTTCCTCCAAATCAAGTACAGAATTTAAAAATTTTTCTTTTTCAATATTTTTACGGATTGTTTTCTTTATTCTATCAATGTTGATTCTGCCGTTACGTAGTTCCAATCCATAACTTGACCTAATTCATTCCATAAACTGTAGTCAAACGGACATAGATCAGGTGAATTTGATGGCCAACGAATCTTTGGAATGAATGCAGGAAAATGATCAGCACACCATTTTTGGCTAAGATGATGTGTATGAGGTGTTGCGCCATCTTGCTGATAAGTCCAATTCTTTCCTAACATTTTTTTACCGGATTTTAAAGCTATTGGGAGAACTTCCTTGATGTATTTTTGAGCATCCATCGTCGCATCTTCGAAAATTACTGGCACTGTCAAGCCTTCTGCACATACACCCAACCAGACCATGACTTTAACCGGAAACTTTGTTTTTTATGCATAGCACCTTTTTTGTCTGCCTCTTCCCGACTCATAGCCCATACTCGGTCGTTCTGAGCATTGTATATTCCCTCTAAGTCAAAAAATTTCTCATCAGTAAAGAACCACCTTTTAATGTCATCTTTCGTGTAATTGTTGGGAACCCAATCTGCGAACTTGACTCTCTTCATTTTTTGAATATCAGTTAATCTTGGTTGTTTGATTTTCTTGTACGGAAAACAGCCAGGATCTTCACGTAAGATTCGGTGAACACTGCTTTTTTTTATATATCCATCTTAACAGCTAATTTTCTTGTTGACACCTGTTTCTTCCGATTTAGGTCCCATTTTGCCTTCAAGATATTAGCTTTCGTACGGACTATACGCGGACGATCAGGAGGTGATGATAAATTGATAGAGCCAGTGTTGTCGATCATCTTTATCCATAATTTAATTGTTTTTAATGAGACCACTCCAGCTAAATCCCGATAGATTTTCACCGGCCCATCCCCATTTCCATATTTACTTTTTACAACTTTTTGTACATCTTTACTTTGCATTTTTTTTCGAAATATATGTGAAACACTTTTTGATTCCAACCACATATGGTTTTGTAGAGAATTTTAAGCGCCATCTTTTAGTAAGAAAAGGTGTCCCGATCGAATGAACCATAGAAGAGAAATATTTAAAATATAGAGAGGGTAATTTATTCTGGGACATCCGATAGCTTTCAAAAAGCTCTATCTGCGCAGAAAATCGAGATTATATGGATCACAATGNATATTTTATTATCATTTTGTAACTCTCAAAATGGTCTATCTGTGCAGAAAGTCTGATGATCGTACATAGAACATCCGCGGTGAACCTGTGAATGGCATTTTGGAATCGATATTACTATGGTCGCAGTTACAGGTCTTGATGAAGTGCTTCAAAGGATGGTCTGAAATAGTTCAGAATCGTTTTTTCTTGCACTGAGCAATATGAAATCCAAATTTAGAACGTGTTTCGGAGTGATTTTTATTTAGGGCCATTTTTTGTACAAATCGTCCCCCGTCCTCTGTATTTATTTCAAAGATAAATTAGTGTGGATTGAAGTTGAAAATAAATTAACAGAAAAATGCTAACCCTAACCCTCACCCTCATGCCATGATGAGTAGGAGACACTCTAAGAAACAGTTCAAAAATAATTTATTCAAATCGGTCGAGTAGAAGTTATAATAGAAAGTTTTTCGTCGTTGATGAACAGCGGTACAATACCCCAGGAGAATGAATCCTAGCCTAGGATCCGATGAGTTCCGATCGGTTCCTATTGGAATCCGACGGAGCTCTTCGGAAGGCGCAAAGAAACTATCGGTTTATTGTCGGATTCCTGGTTCCGGAATCGATATCGGATCCTAGTATCGAAAACTGATAAAATCCGACATCAACCGTCAATCGGAACCGGTATACTTCGGATTTCATTGGTTTCGACAATCGGATATCATTGGAAATACGACTGTCGGATCCGACATTGATTCCTCAACCAGGAATCCAATGGGTTTTGGTATCGGATTGATTCACCTGGGACGAGGGCAACTACTCATAGATGTTTTTCGCTGAAAATGATAGTTATTAATATTTTTGTTTAGATAGATACTTAATGGCATCGGCTACGACTAGCGATGAGAATATCGACGACGAGATTATGGGACAAATGGTAACATCGTTGAAAGCAAGTACGGCAGAAGATCGAAAAAAAATTGCTGATTATCTACAAGAAAACGGTGTAGCTGGTTACGCACAATTTCTTAAAGGACGTTTAGAAGGTTAAAAAGAATATCTGGGTGTGGATGTGGGTCTACCATGCATCATCATTCCACACCCACACCCTAGCGTACTCGAATGTTTATTTTCATATGAAGAATCTCCTACAAAACCTAATATGTGTTTGTTGCTGCTCGTAAAAGTAGGAAATGAGTTATAAATATTAATTGTATGCTACTTGTATGACACGTTGCTAATTGTGTTTCATCAACGTATGACTTCATGACAGAAATAATTGAGAAAGAAAGGGCTGATTCGATATCTGGTTTAC
Source organism: Rotaria magnacalcarata (assembly GCA_900239745.1). Taxonomy (NCBI): domain Eukaryota; kingdom Metazoa; phylum Rotifera; class Eurotatoria; order Philodinida; family Philodinidae; genus Rotaria; species Rotaria magnacalcarata. Next base: position 48,640 of record OENM01000959.1, read on the forward strand.
TGAGTGTCGGTGTGGGTGTGTAGGTGACAGCTAGAGGGACACGACACCACACACCCACACCCTCAGGTGAATTACGGTTTCTAGACCCTATCCTTTGAGTCTAGGGAATAAGCAAAGAAAGAAGTAACAAAAGAGATGCAAGAGACGAAAATGACGCGTAGTGATGTATATAAAATATGCAATATATTTTACTGTTCATGATCTATGATGGATCTAGCCTCTCTCAATATGTTTATTTTGGCAAGCGGAAATTCTCATTTTAGTCATTGAAGAAGGCTTGGATGTAATTATTATTAACAATAGATTTCTCACAAGCATTGACAATCATACTCGCATCCACATTCATATGACCGAGAAAACGATTTATTAACCTGCCAGCAATAAAGCATAGAATAGGGAAACTAATCTGGTATTTTCTCAAACAATCAAGTGATATTCAAAAGTTTGACACAGTGAATATATTTCACAGATTCATCGGCAAAATTTTCAATGTGATATGAAATCAATCTACAAAAAGTACTCTTGCTTTTTTAGTTACTCATTCACGTACTCAAACATAAATCCTAATGTTTTTTTATTAAAGGATTCAACAATCGCTACTGATTTCAAAGCAATACATGAAAAAAAAGTATATTTATTATCGCATATTACGATATAGTTGTAAAAAATTGGAAACAGTTTGTAAACAAGATTAGTGAAAATGTAATCTTTTGAGTATTCTTTACAATAAAGGATAGAGATAAGTGGAGTATTCATTTTTAAGGCTTAAAGATAAAATATGGAAACAAAAAACGCCTTTTTCGAGTGTTGATAATGATTTTAGAAATACTCGAAATCGTAGAAATAATGCTCAGAAGAGTGTGGACGTGGATGTGTGACAGTGGATGCGAACAAACAATCTACACTCACACCCACATTCTATGCATGTACCACGAAGAATAGAAAATTCTACTCCAATCATAATTGTGATCGCTGAACGAAGTCTTATCTTTTTGGCTGTATTAAGTCATGCTCGATTGCTTGAAATTTCATTCGAAGAAAAGATAGTCGATAATTTTCGCCGAATATAAATGTAGAATATCCGAGCGAAAAACGCTAATGCCGTAATGCACATGATATATATTGATCTAGAAAACAGTATTAACATTGAGAACAAATATTTTCATGGTAAGCAGATCAACCACAAGTGAAAGCGAAGCGGCTAGGAACATACGTATATATAAAAACGATGAAGATTCAAAGGTCGTTGCAAATCTGCGAGAATCAAAACAAAAACGCATGAATGAAGTTTGAAATACTCTATATCTTGATAGTGAAGTATATATCGTCAAAATAAAACCGCTGTTAACTCAACTTTGATTGATCGATGATTTAATGAGCATAACCCTAAATTTACAACATTATTTTATCTAGCCGTCAGTTAGTTTTGCAGTTCTTTTCGAAATTTTGTTTTGGTTTTTTTCAATTAGTGGCTTCTCATTCAGAACCAGAAAATACATTGTACAATACTGATATGACTCTTATAAAATGTCACCGATCATTATTTCATCATGCAGTAATGACAGTTTTTCTTTCCTTTAGCAATTTATAATCAATTATCTGGCATCGGCTTATCTTATAACGTTGTGTGAGCAAT
>OENM01000960.1:372-10803 GCA_900239745.1 Rotaria magnacalcarata
ACAAATTTCGGAAAAAGTTTCTTCTCATCTGTTTTTCACCTATAGAAGCAGAATAACATATTAAGACGACCCCAATAGATTAGTTTTGAAGGTTTTCTATCTCGAAACAGGGATCAGACAGATGATTCTCATTTCAGAGCGCATAACATTATAACATATAATTCAATAAAGCAATATCATGAGTTTCTACATTTTTTCTCAATTTTCGGCACATTTTTTTCAAACACATGGTACTGTACTCGATCACTGATGTGCTTTTATTATACATACTCAGAAAAGATGTCAGATATAGAAATCCAGAGGATGCAGTGTATGTCAAGTCACATATGAGCTTAACTAGAAAATGCTTTCGGTTTAATGAGGGAACGTCACTAACTTATTCAATCTAAAATGATTGAGATGTTGAATGACTGCAATTCATTATCAATACTAATACATCTTATTTTGTAGAGCAAAAATCCGGTGACAACGAAAAAATCGACAGAATTGGGCAACGATGAAAAGTCGAAACCGATTGACTTAGCAAAAAAGCAAGAATGGGACATGAAGAAGCTCTATGTAGAAGTTTTTAAAATGTCCTATAAACTCAACCGGTTGAAAACACAAGCCGAACAGGTAATCGGGCGATTCGATAAAAGACTTTGTCTTGTTCTATATTGACCTTTGATTCACCAAATGTATTTAGGATGAGCTCATACCGTCAAAAACTGGTGATGATCAACCCAATTTTGGAAATGCTATTTGGTGGTATTCATGTGACAGGGCAAGCATCTATTATCAGATTAATTCAATAGTGCGACTTGAAAATTTTGAATTACTCATGTCATATCGTTATTATCTAAGTGATCTTTGCCGAATGATTGAGTTTATGTATCAGAAGAAGAAAAAAGAGGATGGTGATATTGCGCATACCTTTTACCGAGCCGATAATATTAGTCCAGAACAATTAGAAATGATGGGGAAAAAACAGAAAAGTCAGTTTATAACATTGCTTGGTTTCGTTTCAACGACATCTGACATTGGTATAGCCAAGGGCTACGCTCAAAAGCAAAGAGTTTATGCAAACAACGAAAGGGTTTTGTTTGTAATCAGTGTCAAACCTCACGTGCCGTGTACAGCATTTGCTTATATAGATCGTATATCATTTCATCCAGAAGAGAAAGAAGTACTTTTCAGCATGGGATCTTCATTTATGGTCGAGTATATTTTGAAGCCAGCTGAAGGCGAAAATTATCATATAATACATTTGACAGCATGTGAGATTGACAAGTCTCTCGCCGACAATATACGGATTAAGGTGGCGAACTGTTCACCATCAGGTCGTGCCGTTCTGCTTGCTCGTTATCTCGTGGAATTAGGTGAACATCGAGCGGCACGTAAATATCTCGTATCACTTTTAAGCGAAGCGCGTGACAATGGAGTACTCGCCAATGATATCAGCCTCGCCGGGGTCTACAGCTGTTTAGGTTTGACTTACGCTCGGCAAGGCCTTCATAGCGATGCACTTAAAGCATTTCAGCAAACACTCAATACACAAGCACGTCTCGAATACTCAAACAATAATGCACTGTCTGAAATTCATAACAATATTGGTTTAGCCTATGTTGGCTTGGGTTATATGGATGAAGCTGAAGCTACATTTGATAAAGCGGCACGCATGCAATTACGTGAACCCAAATCGAATCAACAATTTCTTGCTTCCATCTACAGCAATATTGGCTATGTTCATCATAAACAAAAACGATACGATGAAGCCGAAAAAGCTTATAAGAATGCTGAAAAATTTTTCAAACAAAATACAAACAGAATTACTCACGATGCGTTGGAATTATCTTTGATGAAGGCTGAGTTTTTGACGAACTATGGTCGGCTATTAAGCGTTCATAAAAGTACCACGAACAATCGTCACCCAGAAGATTTCTATAGTGAAGCACTCAAACTTTACAAAAGTATTCTGTCTGATGGTGATCCAAAATTGATGCAAACCTACATTAATATAATGCTTGCATTTGCTCAGAACAAATCTTATCGTGAAGTTACGAAATGTTTCAATGATCCGACAGTGAAAAAATTAATCGAGAAACAAGAAGCCAATATCTTCGAATTAAACAGCTCCATTACACAGACGAGTCTCAGTTCGTTATATGAACTTGCCGGGGCGTGTTATGCATCAGATGGCGACTTCAACGCAGCCATTGAAGTATGGAAAGATGCTTATGTATTTGAGAGAAAAGCACGACTAGAACGCGCATTGCTGGTTACTACAGATGGAAATTCGTCGATACTGACAACCGAGCATAATCGTTTTATTCATGAATGGTATCACAAAGCAACACATCACTATGGATCTTTATCGAGGTAAAGATCTTACTTTTACAATTTGGTTCTATTTTGATTGCTTTTGTAGTAATACGAATGATGAAAAGCGTGAGGAAAAGAACCAATTTTCTACCAACATGTGTTTAGGATTTCTCTATGCTAAATTGCATAATCGCAATAGTGCTGTTGAATGTTTAACTAAGGCGTTAGAAGCAAATCTTGAATCTGATGAAAAAATACTATTTATCAGCTCTCTTCTCTTGGCCGATATTTTCAAACGACGGCAACACTATGATATAGCTATCACTAATTTTAATCGAGCTTTAGAATCTATTCAATTAGGTTCTGATGAAGAAGATCCAGTGCTTTACGTCGAAGTGAAACTAGCGCGAATTGATTGTCACAAAGACAAACAAGCTATTGATACATTGCGAGAGCTCTATCGATCGTTGAAATCGTATGGTTCGGACACGAAGTACATTTGTTTAAAGACGATTGTTCTCGATACATTGGCTCGATATTGTTTAATGCTGCGAGAATACGAAAACTTCAATTACTCTATAGAGCAATCCATTGCACTCAAACAGAACAGTTTGTCACAGTATCATCCGAGTTTAGCTATCGATTTTATATTTCAAGCTGAATTTCATGTCCAAAAAGCAGAAGCATTGCATGGTGAAACTGCTGACATAGGAGATATTCGTCGATCTTATTATCGTGAGGCCTTAACATCGTATGAGCGCGCATTAGAAGTGTATACTTTAAATTTATCAAATAATAATTTGGAAATGAAAAAGATTTATTATGCTATGGGTGATATTATGTGTGACATGGATGAATTGTCGAATGCCATGGAAAAATATAACGTAGCCGAGACAAATAATTATTTAGATGAGGACGAAAGTAATGCTCAGATACTAGTAGAAGAAGATGCAGAAGAGCCGGTAGAAATTTGGATGGCTCGAGCAAGTATGCATCGACATTTAGCGGAATATCGAGCAAGGAAAAAGGATTACAAAGAAGCGATTGTCGAAATGACGCAGAGCATGAACTTATATAGCAAACAACTGCCACCATCATTCTTTGATACTGATAACAAGCAGACAGTTTCACATGATGTGTTAGTTGTTACCGATAGTCTTCGCCATCTTGCCCAATGTTACGCACATCTAGGCGACATATTGGGCATTGCACAAAATGAAGACGATGGCTATTTTATTGCAGCTAATATTTACACAAAACTTGTATCAAATGATAAGTCAGTGAAAAAAGATGAAGCTGTGCTTTATGAAAAGATAAGCGTTTATTATGAAAATCTCGGTGATCATTTTGAAGCGCTTGCATCTTTGCGAAAGGCTGTCGATTTAGGTAATACATCGATTGCCACTTTGTATGCAGTAGGTCGTTTGAATAACTTGTGTCATAAATTTAATGAAGCTGAGCAAATATTTCAAGCATTATTAGCTCATCCATCCATTCACGAACATAAACATCTCAAACAGATCATACAAGGCAAGCTCAATGCAGTACAAATATTGAAGAGCAATCAGAAGCTGCACTCAAAAAGCTCACATTCAAGTGATGATGATAAGCACCATAGTAGCATCATTGACGTTACAAATCAATCACTCGAAAATACACATTCAAATTCTAGTCAACGGGATGGTAATGACCGGAGTACAAGCGTCGCTGATACAGGTTAGTTCGAGTTCATTATTGAAGTAAAATCTATAATTTTTTCGTTCAGGTAATGATCCTTCCGATTATCGATCGACGGCAGCCGCTTATCTCGTGCTTCAGGACATTGAGATGGCAATGATATTCTATCAGAAAGATATCAAACAACGGAGTAAGATGATATCAGAGCCAGCTATTTTCAAGTTAGAATTAGAAAAAATAGATCAGACTTCATACAGTATTAGTCATCAGGATATACTTCCTGCATTGCCAAAATTATTTCACTCGTTAGTCGATGAATTTCAAAAGATAGTGAAACAAAAAGATTCGGATATGTTGTTATTGGCCGATTCGTTTTTTCAATGTGCTATTATTCATAGTCGATTATCATCTCATATCAAGGCTATCAAAGCTTATATAACATCGTTTGGTTTATATGCTTCTGAATTGGATACCACGAATAATGAGTCAAAAACTACTTTAATTGATATCATGAGAAATCTGTTGAATGCTTTCGTACAGTGTAAACTCAAGCCGAAGCAAATTGTCGACATTTACATTCAATTGTCACTACCAAACGAGGCTAATCAAATGCGCTTGAAACTGATCACTATGCATCGTGGCAATGAATTGGACAATATAGACGATGTACACGGTATTAGTACCGCCAATCACGAATCTCATATAAGTGCTCTGCAATACTATAATGAACTGTTGAAGAATACGAATGACATGAACTTGAAAGGTGTCTGCTACTATAGTATTTTACGTTTCTACAAACATCATTTACATCCAGATAAGTTTGGTAAAGATATTGTCGATAGTCTGAAATCATGTTTATCAATGTTTAATGTGTTGGACAGACATCTATTATCACAATTGGCTATAGATTTCTCACATGAATATGGTAAGCACAGTGGAGATCATGTAGTCAGTGACAGCTGGCAAATATCTGCCAAGGGTAGTCTCAATACTAAACAGGTTGATAGCAAAGAATCATATATTGGTCTCTCTCTTCTCGACACTGGTAATCTGTCAGCTGCTGAAGCTTATTGGCGCTCGATTATCAAACAGATAGAGGATACTTTGTCGAATCGAGTTGTTGAGCTTGTACATGATTCTGACACAACGCTTAAAGAAATTCTCCATGCTATGGAACAGTTTGAACACGACAACATTTTATTATGCAGTCATCTGACTACGGTCTATGAGAAATTAGCTGACTATTACATGGAAACTGCCTTTAACGGACGAAATATAGACAAATATTTGTTGGCGAAAGCAGAAAATATGTACACAAAAGCAATTCATCTGTTAGAAGAATGCACTAACGATATCAGTCGTATTCAGAACATCAAGGCAAAGCAACAAAGATCACAGGAAGTAGCATAAAATACTTAGATAAAATGTTGTTAATTATCGGTTATAGATTCGGAAGCATCAAATAACTGAGAATTTTTCATATAAAATCACAGCGAACCTTGAGCTTATTTTTGATTTTGCTTTTATATTGATTGATTGCTATTTTTGCATGAATAAAACAAATTCCAGCGACGCGGGGCTACCGTGACTTATTTTTTCCGGATTCACCTTTTCTACGGGACTTATTTATTTACTCAGATAATATTTTAGCATATCCATAATTCGCTTCAACAACATTTATTATAACGAAAAAAATAGAATAAGTGCCAGCAATTTTGAATAACCAACACAACAATAATTTGATAATGATTATGTAGAACGAAAACTCCATGGTGTCTGTTCATAATCAATTTTCTCAGTATAGTGCACTAAAGAAAATACGGGACAAAATGCAGTCAAACTATTATGACGTTGTTAGCAGCAGCTACGACTATTATCGTTCATGATTTCAACTTCTTTACAGCTCATTCACTCAATATTATTTCGACACTTTGATGGAAACAAAATTCAATGTAACAAAGAAAACAAATTCTGTTCAGTCTAATGCAAGTGCAAATGTCAAACTAAACTGCGATATTGTTCAACATTGGCGTACTGAAATCAATTTTTGTTGAGATCGATGAGCTTCGTTCTCTGAATTCTGATACTGATCGAATGATATTGCTTCGCCCAAGAGTTGCAATATCTAATTTTTGTTCGAATTAGAAAGAATTATAGAATATGTACTTAATAATTCAGTTTCAATGATTCCTTTCTTTTTACCCATCACTAATAACATTCACATGTAATATGGCAATGACCTGAATGTTAATGTTTCTACTGTTCCACTGAGAGTGACATCAATTTGTAAACATTTGCTGTGAAAAAGCCTAGCGTGTGATCGAAATTATTCATATCGTTAGTTGGGGTGCCAATACAAAAGATCTTCACTCAAGTACGATAGCTTTGCACCGGTATCAAAGAATATTCTTCTATCTTTTTGTATGATATTCAAAGTTATAATCGGTATACCCATAACTGTGGCTATAATAGACAAGATTGCGATATCCGTATACAAGGTAGGCATGTTAGAAACAATGATTTGATTTTGAGTAAATTTAATCTCGAAATACGCAACAATGTCCATACTAACTAGCCCAGATGAAAATGGAGAACCAGTATCTATGATGCAGTCGAATTCATTCATATGAGCAACGATATGATCACTAAGAAATTTGACAATGCATGTAGCCATTGTGCGCCGCTAAATCGTGCGTTCAAATTTTGCTTGCGTCAATTTGGTGAAATTCGAATATTTTGATCTAAACATAGTCAGATAATCAACATAATAACGAACGGAGGAGCAATTTCATGCGTTTTAGCTAAAAGTAACTAGATTCTGTTTAGTATTATGAATAAAAGAATTCATTCTTTGATACTCATTGGCATAGGCGGCGGAGCCCTTAGGCTAGGGAAGACTCAGTTAATAGAAAAAAAAAATCCTGATCTCATCGTAATTCTATATCTGATAAGTGAAAGCGGTTAGAAAAGCGATGCTATTTTTTCTCCGAAGTAATGTTCAGTCTGAGGATGTGTATGTTGCATGTTTTTGAAATATTATCACTTATTAATGCTAGCGCCTCCTCTATGAAGATGAAGGGGACTACGATCAACAATGACACAGTAGTGCTGCAATCATGTCCTTATTCCTCATATTCATAAAGGAAAATTAGATCGGTTAGACTTGAACAGCATTGACTCTGATTTGTTGCAATAAAATCAGAGTAGAAAAGTCTTTTTCGGGCATGAATAATAGCCTTTGTACTTACGACTGTTTTATTTGCTTTAGTCGAGGTTTAATATATTGTATGCTCATGTTGATAATGAAATAAACATTTTGATAGCGTAGTAGAATTCTCGATTGCTCTGAAGGTGTGCAAATGGGTCAATGAAGAAAATGTTTTGAATGAAAGTTATAACCAAGAAATTTAAAACTCTGCTTTCTCCCTCTAATGCCGACTTTCTGTCGTTGTTTTCAAAAAAAACTGTGAGCCTCTTCTAAATTAGAGACGTTCCACCGCTTATGTTCATTGGTCTGCTCCAGATAAAGTATACGAAATCCGAATCCACTCCGTACTTCATTGTATACAATACGAAGACATGTAATATATCAGAACACGATGATTTATGGTAATTTCTGAATATTTTTGTTCGACTCGAGTAATTATGAAAATATATGCTATTTTAATTTTAAAAGCAAACGTGCGAACGCTTGGACCTCGAATTGAAGAAAAGCATAAAAGAAAAATATTTTTTAAGTATAGTGTTACTCAATGAAGATTGTTCTCTGTCCTAATCGAACATCTTGTAAGTAAGATCTTAGCCAAGAGCTTTGGTACAAATAAGTGAATAGATCTTGAAAATTTAGGTACAAGATAATCATAGTATCTTGTATCAGATCTTATTACAGATTTTCGGTAAGAATCCATAAGATCTTGGATGACGTATTATGAAATCATGGCTCGAATCTATCATACAACGCAGTTTTTACGTTTCTTTGTAAAAGCAGCTTTTGATATTTTTCAATTTATTTTCATATTAACTATTTTTCTCCTGAATAACTCAATCAAGTCAGATGTTGGGATCTGATCGGCTTTAAATTGGTCTGAGACCCGGCAGATCAATTTAGGATAGTCCTCTCCCGATCATTGATCGAGATCAGCATTCTCTCGAATAGTCGAGAAATAGTTTTAAAACAAATTATTTTCAAAATTTATGTTTCGTATGTTCCATCATATTGTTTATATATAGTTTTGTGTGTGCATAAAAGAACGGTGAATGACTAGAGAGCATATGTAAATACACTAATGGTGTCGCTTCCTGTTTTACTCAAGATCTTGTGAGAAGATAATAGTAAACGATATCTTTTCCATGATCTTGCCAAGATGTTAGGTACAGATTTATCGGATATGACAAGATCTGAACAAACGAATTATCTTTTAAAGATGCTGATAAGATTTTATTTATCGATCTCAATATTTCAAGATCTTGCTTACAGGATGTTTCACTAGGGTGCATTCTCATCTATCCACACCATAGTAAGGTAACATTCCATGTGCACTATCGATACCACTCTATCATATTCACACACATATCGATTAGCCTAAGTGACACTTCCAGTCATTTGGCTCTTGATAGAAAAATGTTGATCTGAAAGAAAATCAAACAAAATAAATAGACATTAATTCATATTTTTTGAAATATTATCATGTCATTATCATTATTGGCAGCAATGGATCTGTAAACAATAAAATTTTCGATTTGATCTTTCTTTGTCGATCCAATACAGTTTACTTGTCATTAGCATTGATGAAAATATTGGATAAAGGCTGTTAGCGCAATCCCTGTGGGATTAAAATGTGAAACACGATGAAACTTCTTTTCTGGAATTCGTCTATCACGATCACTGATGCTCTGTGGAGCTTCTCTGTGGAGCTTCTCTGTTACGGTCTATATTATGATGTATGGAGTCTCTAGAAACCATCACAGACCGTTACAGAGAAATTCAATAATTAATAGTTAATTAATAAATTAATATGCTAATTAATTCGCCGATCAACTGATTAATTAACTTCTTTGTAACGGTCTGTGGGGGGGGGGGGGNGGGGGGGGGCAGGGGAGGGGTCCAAATTTCTACTCTATATACTTCAACACTTCTTTCAGATCGTGTTTCACACAATACTTAAGACTATCACTTGATCGAGATGTTGAGTTTCAATTTGGGTCTTGTCATCTTTATATAATCTCAACGGATACAGTACAATATTTGTATTCCATGCAATTTATATCCGTTGTCGATTAGTTGTTTGAGCATCAGGAATTCGTTACATACATCATATATATAGCTGCTTTCGCTGAATCTTTATCGGGGCACCGTTTATATGAAAAGAGACTGTGTCTGAGTTTTCGATATTTTCTATCATCTCACTAATCAATAGACCATCAAATGTTGAGAAAACAATATATTTGTCTCTTGACGGAACTCTAGGAACTTTATCTTGTTCAGCTTTTTCTCTACTCATCTCTATTTTAAAAATTAAGTTTTTTTCTTGCGGTTCACCCATCTGACATCGTCCGTAGGTCAACTATCACAATTCCTAAAGGTGGGAATTCTGTATCATTTAATTTCATCAATGTCATTTTTAAATTACTATTATTTTTGCTCATAATCTTCTGGAAGTAAAAAATAAAATGTTTTAGTGATTCCTACTCTTTATCGTATCTATGCAATATGAACGAACCGGCATCTCAACTGACCAATAGATTGTTTGTTAATGTTCTTTCCTAATTTTGTTTCATTTCATACCTGAAAAACATTATCCTCAATATGTTACAATAATTTAATATTTTCCTCTTTTAGAATCATCAGACTGATCTTTTGACTCTTCATTTTGGTAAATCATTAAATGTTTTCAATTGAACGTGGTATATTTGTTTTTATTTTATGTATAAATCTTTATATATTTTTTCCTAGATATTTACATTTTTGTCCTTCAATGAACTTAATCTTATGTTCGAATTGTCAAGTAAAACACAAGTCACAAATATATTTTATTATAGTTACCTCTTATTCTTGTTACTGCTTAGATCAATTAATTTTTCAGGGTCTGTTTTCACTTGATCATAAAGAAAAATAAAATATTATTGAAAGTAACACACTTTATTAATCGTTCTATATAATGTGAGCTTGTTTTAGGGAGCAATTGATGTCTACCCAATGATACTAATACAAACAGATAAAAAAATTTATTGTCATTGAATAAACACAAGTATTACGACGAATTAACAAGCTGAAGTAATTGCTGTTTTAATTTGATCGTACGAAGTATTCAATGTGGAATGTCCAACAAGATTAAGAGCAACATTAGGAGTCCTGAATGATTTTGTGAAGCACGATCTGAAAGGAGTGTTGAAGTATATAGGGTAGAAAGTTGGGGGGGGGGGGGGGGGGGGGGGGGGGGGGGGGGGGGGCGG
>OENM01000960.1:23525-50226 GCA_900239745.1 Rotaria magnacalcarata
AAAACTCGTGAAATAATGAGGAGGCAGTGCAAGAATCTCTCGCTATTAAAGGAATGTATCAAGTGACCAAACGTTTTACAGTGTAAATAGTTGCGTTTAACATATTCGATATGCTGATTTTGTCTGCCGGATACATAGATCACTTCAAATCTATGAGTCAAGCTTGTGCTTAAATATTGTAAACACTAGCTCTTATCGTTTATGTTTTTGAATCTAAATGCATTTACACTTTCAATTATATCAGATAGACTATTCATAGCATGTATATTTATCATGTGGATGTATATCTGCGTTCAATCAACGGAAACATTTACATACTCGTACACCCACACCTAATCATGATTGTCTTGTTGTTAGTCTCAATTATAAGATGATCAACTTAGAATATTAGTGTTTTATATGAAAGTACAGTTGTTTATTGAACAGTTATTTTAGCAAGACTCGAATTTAAATAAAAATATCTAAAATAAAAGTCAACACATTAAATCACACTGCTCGTCTTTTATCTACTAGAGATTTAAAAAATCGAGTTTTATGAAGCAGGAAAAAGAGTTTCGTAGCTGGGTGGTGGTGTCATTTCGTTCTCATTTATTGGTGTTCTATTGATGATAGTCAAAGGAGATCGAATCATAATATTATTGAAAGACCCATGGATATGAGCCTCAAGGTTCAACTCATAACGTAGGATAAATGGATTTCGAAAAGGCCAACTAGCTGGCTTCCACGAAAATGACGCTACAATTGAATCTGGCAGAATAAATTTAAAGGTTCCATGTAAATGTTCGCCTTGAAAATCGACAATATCAGTAACATTATTTTTTAACACAATAAGATTTTTCTCCTTCGAAGGGCCCAGTATGCGCTCTTCAATAAGTACTGCTGTTATTCGATGAATTGTTATTCTTCTTGGATTGTATAAATCTATGTTTAGTGAGAAATATTTACCAATAACGGCTATATTCTTTGGAAGAAATACATAGAAACGAACTCCTTTTCGGTTTTCATCTTCATATTCAAGGTGAATCGCACGTGGTGGCGTTACTGCACGCTGAATTACAATAGGAAAATGTTTCTCAATGCGTGCCTTTTGCCAATCAGCTCGAATCAATCGAACACAAATAAAGTAGCGAATAAAGGGGCTCAGGTAGCCAGCTGGTTTCACAGTGGGCGGAAGTGAGTCATCGAGAGGGAAAGAAAATGGCCACCTATGATTGCCCAATCTGAGTGTGTATTCCATCAATTCATCAGCCGAGTGTATACAGAGTCTCTTGGTGAAAAAACGTATGCAATGAGTAGTAGACGAGCTCTCAATGTGTCTTGTTTCATGAGTGGGATGAACGAGTTCACCGATCAATTCTATGGTCACATTTTTCAATCTCACTTCAGTATCCATATTATCAGAGCATTCGACTTTTCCCGAAACGATTTCGTCCGTTCGATAAAACTGCTTGTTTTGTGCAGACAACCGCAGTGAAATATTTATTCCCATTAGTGCACTATTACCAGAACCCATGAGTATCTAAAATAGAAATCGTCATTATATCAGTGTTACAGTGAGATGTCGCTCACTCACACATCCATATATATCCTATATCTTTTCTCATTCGTTTTTTCCTTTTGGTTTATCATATGTATACGGATATGGGGGATTCATATATTAATAGGTAAAACCATCAGATCGTGTGAAAATGCACACCCTAACAGTCAGTGTGAGATATCTCCTTCTTTTTCATTTGTATGCAGTAGCATTGATAATGTACACTACTATACACAAGCCGTCATTATGTGTATAGAATTAAAGATGAAAAAATCTTCAGCTAGGTGTCTATTGATCAATTGGAAAAGGTGCAGAAAGCAAGTGAATAAATGAGAAGATACAGCACGATGTGATCAAGTAGGAACAAATAACAGAACAATAGAAATATAAGGACTATGTGAAGCAAGAATTTCACCAATGACATCATGGCGAAATAAAAAAGTCAAAGAATGATGTATTCTCTATGAAGCATGTTTCCAACTATACGAATGACGGTTACAAAATAAAAATGTATAATCAGAGAGTAAAAAAAATATTATGCTAATTATTTCTTGATCCGCATTTGCGATAAAGAAATGATAGATGGCAAAGTAGTAGATTCTCTCATAAAACTTGATGGAAATCTATAATACTCAATATCTACTAAATTAATTTTTCTCATGATAAGCAGAATAATTAGTTTAACAGTATGTTTGTGAAAACATTTCTATGCGAATACTATTTCAGCAAGTGTAAAGCTCATGGAAAAGTATAGTTACGAAGTAGACTAAATCACTAGTTCAACTTCGACCAGAAGAACCAATCGTATAAAGGAAATTCATGTTTATCAGCAAGTTTGGTTTTTAGACATTTCGAAATTTCACTAAAATTCGATAGTAAAAGATAATAGGCTCTATAAAAATGAATTATTACATATCGCTATTATTGAAATCTGAAAGTCAAGAAAAGAACCCTAAAATGTATATTGGATGTCAAAATTGATTTTTCATAATAGTATTGTAGAATTGTTGAAATTTTAAGTAAACAATACATATTTTAAGAAAAATACTAGAAAAAACTAGGGAAGGTCAAAATAAAATGCTTCTGAACAGTGAAAAGTATTTCCTTTGATTTTAAACTAGACGTATACTGCTAATTTTTAAATAGAATTCTATTTTTTCGAAAGTTGATTTAAAAACTTTTATCGAAGTTTTAATGCTTTATTTTCAAGAACTCCTATGTGAATGAATCTGGCACTGAATTCGATGGTAATTCATCGACTTTATAGGAATTCACATAAAATCCTATAGACTCCTGTCGATCTGATTCTCAGAATGATTCTTTTGGTAACGTAGAAATTCATCGTCAAATTTGTATCGACAGTTCTACAATATATTTTGCAAATGTGCCTCATTCGTGTGTCATCATATATTGTGCCGCAATCTCAACTAAAAATATTTAGCGCAATAAAATGTGCGATCATTTTGAATGATTCTTTATTTATTTATTTTTCATCTTTTCATTCACAACTTTTTCTAGCACGTACTGCTATATATGATCAATTCGATAGAAAACACTGAACTTATGAATTCTTATGCCTTTTTATTGGTTACTGATCGATCAATTCGTGGTCGAGACATGAATTTATGATCCAGATCAAATTAGACTAAGACAACTAACTAGTTCTTAATATCTGTTTGTCAGATATTTGAAAAAAAATATTACCTAAGCTGAACTTTTTTTTGTTCTAATGCTTGACTTCCTCAGACTTCAAGATTTTCCAATAGCATATGACTTTCTTGTATAAAATCTAAAACAAATCACACGAATGAGAGAAAAAAATGTCACTAAACACATGGCTAACATCAGTAGTTATATTTTTAAATGTCAGACTTACTCTCACATGAAAAATAATCGACTCAAAAAGTGATTAAAACTCGAAACTACCTGTTTTTTCTTACAGCTTTTTCCTCGTGCGCATTCAATGATCGATTCTCACGATCTGCCAATCACACATGATGTTATTGCTTCCGATGCTTTTGTTTTTCGTGCTCCTACTATAAGAGAATTCAGCAGGGTACTGATACCAATGGACATGTAAAATAGTAATCATTTTCTTAGATAAAAAAAGATAGATGCACTAATTCTAGATCGAAGTCAACTTTTAGGGCGTATTTTATGTGTCGCGGATGAATCCGTCTCAATCAATAACTCATACCATGCTTGAATGTGTCAAATATTTTGTCGCAAATCCCGATGCATACGATACACTTTAAATTCGTGTGAAATTGATGACACTGAAAATAATTGTACGAAACGTAGCTTCAATTTTTACTCGTGTAACTTTGAAAGTATAACAGTACATCATAGTAAGATGCCATTTTTGACTATTTCAAAAACGACTGATATTAAACGCAAAGAAACTAGCATCTATTATAATAGCTATGTAAAAGAAAATCTTTTTTTATGATTAATGACACTCTGTTACCTGTATTTTCAAACAAACGTTCTATCAAATAAATATTTAGCATACATTTATGTAAAAATGAAAAACAAGCTGCTGACCCAGTAGTCCATGAAATAATTGCCTCGGACTGGATTAACACCACAAAAAGCATACTGTCAAATAATGATGAGATAAGTTGTATGGATACACTTATTACTGTGCTCTCAACAGTGACTCGAATTTATGTAGATAAACGATCAGATTTCATAATTGCAAGTAGCGATACGAACCAGTGAAACGAGTGTATATATCTGGATTATTTCTTCTTTTACATGGTGTCCTTGCGTGATCATCAAAAATAAACACGTAACGCTCCATGAATGTATTGCTCATCATTTCTCACTTTTTGTTTTGCACTAGCTCTTACTTTTCACATTCTATTGGATCACTACTAGAAAAATGTAGAAACGAACTACGAATATTTGTATAAAACGCAATGTCGAGTTTCATTTGTATTGGCTCACATGCACCACCGACTCGGCTGACATCATCGAAAATAATTTAACTATGTACGTCTTGCTTACATGAAATGCTTGTAATTTATAACTGGCTTTGCACGATGAGTACTTTTATATACTGTCGAAGTTATAACATTATTCTGTTTTGATTTATTTTTTTAATAGATGAAAATATTTGTCCTTGGTAAAAATTATCTTCAGTTGAATATTGACGCGGAACGAAAAAATAACGTATTGAATCATTCTTTGAAAGATAAGGTACCTATTCATTACAAGATTTCTTGAGATAAACAAGGTAAGATTACTGGAAATTTAGGTCATTTTATATTTGATTGAAAATCAGTATACGTTTAGTGTCATGAATCCTAATAATTTGCCTTACCGAAAGACAAACATAAGAAGTAAAAACAATAAAATATGATTTGAACTCTATTTTAGTGTCTTTTTCAATACTAGTTAACAATAATTGATTGAATGATGTTGCACTTAAATTTTAGATAAAAAAAGAAGAAGAACATTGCTGTTTGAAAAATTATATTTTGTAGGAAAATAATTAAAATATGAATCCTCTAGTTGCCCGAGGCGATGAGCAGCCATCTGATCACCGAATCATCGGTAGTTCCCAAAAAAAATCACAAGCGAGACGACAAAGTTCGATTGTCGACCTTTGGGCTACGGTAGATAGATCTCGTCTCGAACAGGATGTTCACCTTATTCCTCTTGATGAACTTTACCAACGTTTTCATACAAATCCTCGTGACGGTTTATCATCTGCTTCAATAGCAGATGCACAAGCTCAATATGGACTGAACAAAATAATTCCACCGAAACCACCAAGTTATCTTTGGCTATTGTTTAAACAATTGTTTATGGGATTCAACACTATTCTCTGGGTTGCTGCCATTTTTGCATTTTTAGCGTATAAACCCTTTGGAGACCCAAGCCCATCGATAACGAACCTAGCACTGGGTGTTGTCCTCGTTATAGTTATCACCTGTAATTCTATTCTGAATGTTTATCAAGAAATCAAATCAATCAAAATCGTGGCATCTTTTTCGAAATTACTGCCGACAATTTCTACAGTTCGACGTGATGGTCGTGAACAACAAATAATTGTCGATCAAATAGTGCCAGGTGATATTATTCTCGTCCGAATGGGTGACAAGTTACCTGCTGATTGTCGATTTCTGGTTTGTGAGGGAATCAAAGTAAAGACTTTTCACATAAATTATATCGTTTCATAAGAAGTTTTATATTTGTTTTTCAAAAAACAAAAAGGTCAATACATCGGAACTAACTGGTGAATCGAAGCCCGTCACGTCAACAGTTCGATGCACGAGTACAAACTTTATGGAATCGAGTAATATTGGCTTCTATTCATCGATGGTTGAACAAGGTACTGGCGAAGCAGTGGTTATTGCCACTGGTGACAATACTGTTTTAGGCAAAATGTCACGATTGACACGAGGCGAATCGGGTGACGATGTTACCGGCCTACATCGTGAAGTCAATCGTTTTCTTTTATTTGTAGTTCTAGCTACTATTACTGGTATTATTGCCCTTTGGATAACTTGGGGTGCATGGTTAAATAAGGATCATCATTCTTTTATTACCTTTAAGGCTAATGTCGTTAATTCTATTGGTATGATTGTTGGTTTTTTGCCTCTTGGTTTGCCATCGGCTGTAACCCTCGGTAAGCGAAAATACAGTTATAAAAAAATTGAAGTATAACACATTTCGTTTTAAACGACTTCGATCATACATATAAAAATCAACATTAATATAAGCGTACTAATAGATGTTGAAAATATTCTTGTAGAATAAGATCAATGATTATCAGTAGTTGATGTCGTTTAAGCATAGCATCTTTATGAAATATCAAAAATTTTCATTATTTCTGTAACACAGAATACTTTCTTTATTTTATATCTTATTCTGATAAACGATTGTTCATAGAGATGTTAGTTTGATTATTTTTTCTATTAAGTATTGACGATTGTGGCTAAGCGAATGTATCGACAACGTGTGTTGGTGAAAAGTTTACAAATAGTCGAAACTTTCAATTCAGTTTCAGTAATTGCCACTGATAAGACTGGCACCTTGACTCAAAATAAAATGACAGTTACTCATCTCTTATGGGACACAGAAGGAGTCTACAAAGTACCTCTACCAAAACCGGCACCGGTTCAAGAGGAAACCTTGTTTCAAACGGTGCGTCGTCTATCAATGGGAGTCGTCAATACCGCTCAGCGTCTGTCAGTGGGAGCTATTACAGTTGCGCGTCGATTGTCAAGTGGTAATATCAACCAACCAAAACGAATGCCATCGTTGAGTGATGATAATGAACTGTATAATATACCATCTATAGCAAGTGAAGTTCAAGTCGAAGCATTCAGAAATCTTCTTGTTGGGGCTGCTCTATGCAATAATGCTGAAAAACAGATAGTACAAGATGCACAAATTGGACAAGATATATCGAAAATGAAATCGGAGTTGCGCCTTGTTGGTGATGCAGCTGATACAGCTCTCTACAATTTATGTGTCGATCGATGCGCTGTTGATATTGACGCTATGAGAAAAAACAACCCTCGATTGAAAGTATTACCTTTCAATTCATCCAATAAATTTATGATTAGTGCCAATGAACTTGTGTCAGTTGAAGCATCTGTTCCGCAAGGTGAACGTACAGTTTTGCTTATAATGAAAGGCGCACCAGATATTGTTATTCAACGTTGTTCGTCGTACAAAACCAACAATGACGAAAATTTACCATTGAATAACGAAATGAAACAGAAGTTGTTTAATCGCCAAGAGCTACTAGGTACGATGCATGAAACTGTAATGAGACTAGATGTTTTATCAGTTTTAAATATTTCTAGGTAAAAATGGTTATCGTGTTATAGCTATGTGCCAGATGAAGGTTACTCGGGAACAGTATGATCGAATGATTGAACAATATACCGAAGAAAAACGTTCACAATCTATTACCGAAGATCTGAGCGGATTTCCATCGAACGGATATTCCTTTGTTGGTCTATTTTCCTTGCTTGATCCTCCTCGCACCGAAGTACCTGATTCCGTTCTCAAAGCTCGTCGTGCTCAAATTCGTGTGGCCATGGTTACTGGTGATCATCCGACGACTGCCAAAGCAATTGCAAAGCAAGTAAACATTTTAACAACAGAAATTTCAGAAATGAACGGTGTCGACACATTTAAAATCGAACATAGTCCTACGGGTCAACCAACTATCAATTTATATCGGAACGATAGATTATTGGAACAGCATGTACCTGGTTCAGTGACACGGATAGATCCAGACAATAAAAATGCCAGAAAAATGGTACAGCAAGCTGCAATTGATGCTGGCGAAGCTGAACCTGATCCTCAACCACCCTGGTACAAGCGTGCTTGGGCATCTTGTCGAAATCAAGTCAGTGAACCGAAATCCGATCTTCCACCATCGTCTAAAATGGAGTATATTTCCTATGGCATTGTGGTAAGTGCTGATTATCTTGCTAGTTCATGTAAAACATTTTTAAAGAATAGGTTGCTGGTGCAGACATAAGTTATATGGACGATTATATGTGGGATTGGGTATTGTCCCATCAAGAGTTAGTCTTTGCAAGAACAACTCCTGAACAAAAATTACGCATTGTAGTAGAATTTCAAAGGCGCGGCGAAGTCGTAGCAGTTACAGGCGATGGAACTAATGATGCACCAGCACTGAAATGTGCTCATCTTGGCGTAGCCATGCAATCGGGCACGGAAGTATCAAAAGAAGCAGGCGATATGATTCTACTGGATAACAATTTTTCATCGATTATTCAAGCAATAGAAACAGGTCGTCTATTGAGTGATAATTTGAAAAAAGTGGCCATATATTTATTACCTGGCGGTAAATGTGCTCAAAATATTTCAAGAGTTATTCAATTACATTGTAGGTTCATGGTCACAAATTTGGCCTGTTTTCTTTAATCTCTGGTTTGGCATGCCATTAGGTCTTTCAGCCTTTTGGGCTGTAATATTCTGTATGCTTAATGGTATATTAGAAAATTGATTTTTCTGTTCTAATTTGTTTTTTTTTATTTTCTTTTATGTTCAGATGTATTCATGTCCCTTGCTATGGTTACAGAAAAACCTGAACGTGATATCATGTCTCGGCCACCATCAATTCGTGAGAAAGATCATCTACTGAATGCAAAATTACTTTTTCACGCCTATGCACTTGTCGGCAACTTCGAATGTTTTACTGCATTCTTTTGCTTTTGCTACTATTGGATCGATAATGGTGTCCCTTTTTATTCGTTTATGTTTACGTTTGAAAATTTCGGTGTTCATCCGTACATAAATCGTACTTCGGACGAATTAGTATTGATGACCAATTCTGCTCAATCAGTCTACTATTGCTCAATGTGTCTTTTCCAATTTTCCAATTTTTTCGCTACACGCACTCGATATGAATCGATTTTCGCACACAATCCAGTTTGGGGTAAAGGTCAGAACTTGTACGTATTCGGTGCGATGTTGATTTCAGTTGGTATTCAATTAATTTTAACACTGATTGGTTGGTTCAATCGCACATTCGGCACAGGTCGAGTACCAGTTAAACATGTCATGCCAACACTTGGATTTGGCATGCTCTGGCTAATTATTGATGAGCTGAGAAAACTCTGCGTGCGTAAATATCCACGTAGTTTTATTGCACGAATCGCTTGGTAAAAGACTGATGTAACTGAACTATTTGATTTTAAACATGTACAAATCAATTGGATATGGTATACCAGCATCATTATATTTACTTTACTTATAAACGAGAAAAAAACTTAATCCTGATTTCAATTTCATACAGGATTTTATTTCGTTTAAGTTTTTGAAACTAATATCTAAAAGTAATATTCGAATTATGCTGTTGTTATAGCATTGTATTCTGACTGAAACTTACGAAAAATTTGAGGATAGACTGTCAGAAGTTTACTATCGTGCTACGCAGTGCTAAGGAGACAAGCGAATATAAGTTTTGTATTATGAGCATGTAATTTACGGCAATTTCTGTTATTCATTTTTCTGTATTTTCTCATGCGATGAACTATTTATCTTTGTGTCCATTACGTGATTATATAAGATAGTTATCGAAGTGGAAACAGAAACTCATGGAAAATAGTAATCTTATGGGTAAGACACAAATTGCTATTTCGGTTAAAATCAAATCTTGTTGTTAATGCTACATGTAATTGACAGTTTGTGTGACAATAAATCTTCTATAACACTAGGATCAGTTCTAAGTATTATATCAATCAATTTAACCGAGTGTGTCTGTGCTAGTTTTATGAAAGACTGATATTTTAGAAGATTTCCAACTTCAATGTTCCTAGCGTCGAACTGTCTTGGGATGCGCCTGTATTTGTAGTAAGAATTGGATAGATTCTGAGTAATGATTGGAAGTAGGGGTAGGCCACTAACATTAATTTAATGTTAATGTTAATGTTTACATTAACCATTAATATTAATGTTTAATGTTTTCTGAGAAAAAACTTAATTCATTAATATTAATGTCAATGTTCTTGAGTGATATTAACGATTAACGGAAACATTCATCGTTAGTATGAATAGTAATGTTTTCGTTAATATTAGGGATTATATTTTCATTAATCATTAATATTAATGTTAATGTTTTCATTAAAAGCATTAACTTTCCATATTAAGTAACGAACACTTTCGGAGAAAACATTAGCTATGAAGACCAGTTAATTGATTAATAATTGTAGATAATGTTTCGTTAGAAAAACCTAATTCAGTGATATGGAAAAATTAATGTTTTCATGAAAACATTAACATTAATATTAATGATTGATGAGAATGTAATCCCTAATATTAACGAAAATATTACTATTCATACTAACGGTGAATGTTTCCGTTAATCGTTAATATCACTCAAGAACATTGACATTAATATTAATGAGTAATAAGAACATTAATTTTAAAATTAATGTTAATGTTTTTCATTAATCATTAATATTATTGAATTAAGTTTTTCTCAGAAAACATTAACCATTAAGATTAATGGCTAATGGAAGTCATTAATTAAGTTCCGTTAAAAAAAATGGTTCATCCCTAATTGGAAGTGAGGTCGAAAAACGGCAGTGTATAATCCGGTAATTTACTTTTTCGCTCAACAGATGACTTGATGCCAGGAACTTGTGAACCTCGCCTATATGATATTTCTTGAAGAATATATTAAATACTATATTTTCTGAGTTTTGCACAGAATTGAACAAAACAAATATGTGTGTAGTCCTTCTAACAAAAGATTGCGTCATTGCGGGAGCCCTGACCGGATGGGGTACGTCTCTGACTCGTAATAAGAGCGTACGAGGTTCGATTCCTCCTCCCGCACAAAGCACACGATCTTAAAAAACATATTGTACAAGCTTATTGGCTTTAATCTTGTCGTACAAGCAATCTGGTTAGACGCATCGTATATTATCTTGGTGGAATGTATCTGCACGTTGGAAGGTCGTGTTTCAATGTTTCGTTGAATGACCACATAAAACATGCATTATATTTCATGCTTTGCTCCGCCATGCTTATGCTTGCTTTTCTCTCTTTGTGCAACTTGTCAATTGTAAGCTACACTGTCCCTTTAGGACCGACATGGTCGGAGGGTTTAATTTCTCATAATACAAAAAAAGAAAGATTGCGCCATTAAATTCTAGTAGGTAATTCTTTAGATCTTATTTGCATTCAATCTCATATTACTGTCAAACTCAGCTATTGGCTTCTTAATGTCAGCATAATCTTCTTTTTTTTTGATAAGAATATTTACTATTGCTAATCTGTTACTAAATTATTTCCATTAATCATCAGTAATTAGATTAAACTTAAATAATAAGTTGCTTTCTCCTTAATGTATATTATTATTATTATTATTCGATGTGCATATATACATAGTTTATCGTATGACACTTTCGAAAATGAGTAAAATCGAAATTATTCTATCACTATTTTAAGTCTTTTTTGTTTTTGTTTTGTTCTCTCTATCTAAAAACCACTACCTATTTCGTTTAATTATTATCAAAAATGAAATAATAACAAGTAAAATAACTCTACAAAAATTAAAAAAACTAACGAAATAAATTTGATGAAATCAATGTTATAAAAAGCAATTTCGATAAGAAAACTCTTCTAGATGCATTGCAATAATCGGCTTGACAACAGACACTACTTGAAAATTCTCCAATTGTATGCGAAACTGCACAACGTTTTTTTGCACAACCTCGATATACATTTCCTAAAATCAATAAAAAAAACAAAAATTTCTATCGATATTCATTTTATTCTATTGTTTACCGAGTGAAACTGATTTCCAACAATAATATTCACAATCTATTATTTCCACGTTATCAGATAGATAATTATAGTTTTTGAATGATGAACCACTATTTATTGTTCTGCATTCGTTTGTAGCATCGCATTTATAACAGCGAATAGAATTCGTACACGACGGAAATAGAACTATGAAAATTATCAAAACAAAAAGGAAGTTCATTATCTAAAATGTGACGATACAAAAAAGAACACACATACACACAATATTTCGATCAATTGTCTTCTACTTTGTTAGTTTACTTATGACCGTATTGCAATTATACGGACGAATGAATGGGGAAAAAAGCATATTAGTAATATGACATGAATGTTTGAGCTCAATAACTATTACTTCTTTATTGACAATAGACATAGTCACTCAACGAAAACTGAATGATGCTCATTAAATATGTTAATAATGAATAATAGTCATCTTGCTATTCGTGCAAAGAATAAAATTGCCATTACCGAATCGATTAATAACTTTTACTGGTTGTTCTCAAATAGAAACAAAAATAGAAATGAACAAATAATTAAGAGAGTTGTTTTTTGTTGCCTCGAAATCTTATCTTATGTACGAGAAGATAAGTGCACTTTTCGCAAAAAATGAACTTAATCGAAGAAAGAAAACATGGAAAATCTATTCGTCATGTTCCCTCAACAAAAAAAATGCTAACGAGTCGACTGTAATTTGTCAAGAAAAAACTATCAAAGGCGATAAGGAAGCAAAAAAGAGCTTGGTTCCATTTTTCTATGCCTCATCCATCTAACCTATTCTCATCTAGATCGATCTTTCTTTCATCTTCATCGATTTAGATGCAGTCTATTATATCATGTTTAGTCAGGCATATAATATAGCAAGCAAAAGAAACGAGAAAAAGAAGGAAATTATTTGAGTAATGGGATCTTTAAAAGCATTTACGAAAATAACTCGTAGCTGTTTCCCTCTCCCTCTCCCTCTCTCTCTCTCTTTTCTCCTCGATCTATTTCCCCTCGTTGTCATTTCCTGATAAGTTGAGACTATAGAAAATAAGCAAACATGGTTAGAATTTCAAAAAATAAGAAAACAAATCGGTCTTAAGGGATAACTATAACATTCTCTCGATATACAGTGATCAAGTTTCATTTATCATGGGTAATACAACGCATAGCAACAGTGCGCCATCATCACCTTCTAGTATATCAGTAAATCGGCAAAATTCTACAGAGAAACAAATTCATATAAGCACGAATCATGCTGATGGATTTTATTTTACTGGTGAACGATTAACTGGTACAGTTAAAATTCCGACATCATTTTTACATAGTCATCTACAAAATAAAAATAATTCAACATCAACAGAATTATTTAATAAACGTTCATTACGTAATCCGATTATTATTGAGCTTGTTGGTGATGCGACTTATTCAGCTGAAATTGATGTTGCTGCTGATAGTGATGGTCATGTGACACATAAAGTTAATCTATGTCGGCAATGTTCAATTGTTACTATGCATCAAAATAAAATCGAACTCCAAACAATAGAAAGTTCAACTTCATCATCAGACACGAAATCAAGACCGAGAAATCTATCATCTGTACTCAATGGCACATTTCATTTGCATATTCCGGATGGTCTTCCACCATCATTATCGAATAATCGTACACCATCAGTTGTTTATACATTAGAGTTAAGCTTATCATCTAATCGTCGTCGCTATCAAATACCAATAACACTTAGCTCACGTGGTTCTATGTCTCATCCAATGGCTGACATTAAATTAAGCGATACTGCTGTTAACAAAAATGATATTTGCTTACGAGCTTCTTCATCACGAAATTATTATCGACCTGGCGAACAGATTTCAGTACAAATAAATTATTCGAATCCTCAACAACGTCGTTCTATTCGTTCAATAACAGTTCAACTTGTACAATTCTATCGTATACATAGCGATCAAAATTGTTCACTTTTAGATGGAAAAGAATGGACATTTGATATTGCTACAGTTTTATCATCAACACAATGGTCTGGCGAAGCACATCTACAATTACCTAATCAACCATTACAAGCATCGTATCCAGCGAGTTCTGTTGGTACAACACGAACAATTGAATGCGAATTACATTATCGAATTTTAATTGATCTCAACGAAAAGAAAGGCGATGATATTAATCTCATACTAGCGCCAATTCACGTAACATATCAAAAATAAAACTCTATTTTATATATTATTCCACTGCTGTTGTTATTTCAAATATGTATAGAGTATTAGTTGCTTTTTGTAGTAATTTTCGTTTTTTTNTTTTTTTCTATCTAGTTTGCTTATGTCACACAGATTGTGCAGCAAAAAAAAAAAAAAACTTCATCTATTAAAATTGTATGATAACTGTAGAAACAACTTTTCCTTAATAATACTATATTGATAATGTACGTTTCATTTATTATTATTCAGAATCCTGCAGCAGAACAAAACCTATTCAACTAGTTATGATATTGTTTTTTTTTTAAAGGATACATCAATCGGACAACGGGTAATTTCAATGAGAAGGAGGAAAATATGTTTCTTCTCATTTTTACGATTATATCTAAATTTATACATATCTATGCAAGTCAAAATAATATGCATGTAAATGAAAGTAAAAACAATTTTTATTATCAGTTGAATAACCACGCGGCTAAATATGCGTGTGCTTGCGCATGACTTTTTTTTTATATCGATTGGCAATACTAACATAAATATTTTACCAGCTACCTATGCGATTGCAATTGCTTTTTTTGGTAAAAAGTAGGAAAGAAAATACTGAATTATATCCACGTGGGTTATAGATTTATGGTGTGTTTTTTTCTTCTTCTTCTTCTTCCCTTCTCTTCTCATTCTAAGTGTCTGTACACACCATGAGTAGAAATACTTACTTGTGTACGGTTTCCTTCATTCATATTCAATATACGTATAGTTGATAGGGTTTTTATAACGAAATATTCAAAAGCAAAGTTAAGACATCATTATTGGCAGACACGCACAAGTAAGAGAAGAAAACAAAACATGCATGTACAAACGCTTTTGTTTTAGTCGTTGTGACAACATCAACATAAACATTAGAGAAAACTAGAAAGAAAAATACCAAAGTCGATATCGCTGAATCATTGAATTATTCATTGTTTGGATTAATTTTGAATCTCTATATGACGAAACAAAAGTAATCATGAGTAGTATGTTAGGTGATCAACACATATTGTTTCCTAATCGTGGCGAAAAATCCTATAAATTAAATGAGTTTCTGGCGATTGTCAATGATAAATGTGATAAGCAATATGAATTACCAATTATAATTAATATAACATCATTAAATAGCTATGGAAAATCGATAAAACATCTCTTGCTAAAAACGAATGTATTTTTACTATTAAGTATTTCTCAAATTGATTCAATCTTAGCTGAATATCACCATGCACCGGATGAAAATCAGCATATTCATCGAAATAGATTAGCATTTATGCAAAAGAGAACTACTTCAAAAGCAGCAGTGAAATTTCAAAGAATGAAAAAATTGTCTAAGTCACTTGTTTCATTAACTGCTGGAGGTCAGGCGTCTATTACTGTTGATAATGATGATTTATCCGATGATGAAAAGAATACTCCATACAATGAACGAACTATTATTAAGAATTTAAATCAAAAACGTCCTTCAGCAATCCCCCATTGTCGTGTACCTATGGAATATCAACACTTTTTTGAACTACTTAATGAAAACGATAAACCAATTCAACCATGTCATATATTGAGTGAATTACTTATTATCGAGAAAAGTGTTGATGATAACGAAAAGCATGTTGAGAAATGGCCAAATGCGTTTCTACTTCGTAGTTCATGTAAGGCATATACAAAAAAACAACCACCGGGAGTTTTAAATTCAACAAACATGCCTCGAAGTTCATATACAACTACTAATTCTAGTTCTCACTACGATACAAGACAAGATAGAGAATCATCGAAGAGTCTCATTGAATTAAATAATGATACGGAGAATCTTCAACCTGGGCAAATTTTAACCATCTTAAATGATTGCTATGCTTTTCGTATGCGATTATCGGATAAAGAATACAAAGAACAACAGTCATCGCCATCGTCATCACCATCGTCATCACCATCTCCTTCCTCTTCAATTTATTATCCAGTAAATTGGGTGCGAGAAAAAACGAAATTATTGTTACCAAAAAAACGCAAAAGTGCAGCTAGTAGCGATTGTATACCAAGTGAAAATAGTCCTAGAAAAGCAATTCCTAAAAACTCAGAACCCTATTTAAAATGTCGAACACAACAAGGCAATATTGTTTATATATTTCTTCATGAACCTGGTGCTTTTAGTCCAATTCATTATGAAACCAAAGATTCAAATACAAATACAAAAACAAATCTTCTTGATGTGTCCGGTGTTCTTGGCTTAAAAGATATACTTTTAAATTTTCGTCTTCCAGTATCGGTTCATGTTGTTGATGGTTTAACTATATTTGATAGTATTAATTCAAGTACATATGTTAGTCGAGATGAATCATCAGTTTCAGCATTCACTAAATTGCGTTTACTTATGCCATACGGTGAAAATGTTGTTTTTGCTCATCCACTAATATTACATACACAAAAATCTCATAAAACATCATCATCATCATCATCAGGTATTATTATTCCTCTTTCAGTAGATGCAGATATTGAAATTCAACCATGTGTAAATATGTCTCAAATATCCAAAACTGAAATATTTCAAAAACAGCTTGAAATATGTCTCGAAAGAATCAAACTATATCGAACGGAAGTATCGCTCATTAATGTTCCTATTAAACTAAAAAGCAATAAAGATCAACACAGACCATCACTGGTTAAAAAGCGTTCTCAGTCTATATCTTATTTCGACGAAAGATCTGACGATCAACTTCAACCGTGCGATCAAAACACGAATAATAACAATCAACAGTCGAATTATTCATCGTCTTTCGCATCTGTTGAAAATTCCAATCGAGCTAGTACTGAAGCATCCAAAAGGAAATCCCCATCAAACGATAAAAAAATGAAGCCAAATCTCAAACTTTCAGAATATTATGAAAGATTAAATCGAGATAATCAGAGAAAATTTTCTCAAGACCTACTGGCTAAAGAAGATGAAATGTATAAAGATGTCGAAAAAATCTATGATTATATTCGTACAGGTACTATTACACAAGAAGTAGAAAAAATTCAAGCGAAACAACAAATGGATGACAGTACTCCTATAATTAATATTTCAAGTTCGACACCAAAAGTTTGTCTATTTGAAAATTACGATCTAACTGTGCATGTATAATTTTTTTTCAATTAGGAACCTGAAAGACAAAATTCATCAGTAGATCGTAGTCCAGGAACAATGATCTCGCATGGATTTTTTCCGAAAGTAAATGTTATTAAAACATCTAGTATTGGTTTTGAAGTACAAGGAACAACTACAAACGATGGCAATGTTGATGATGAACAAGCTCATCTTCTTTTTCTAGCATCAAAACAACGTTTAAAACATAATTGACTAGATGTCCTTCGATTGACAGTTAACAATGCTGATGTGAAAAGCATGAATAGACACTAAATTTTCATTTGCTTTTATTCTGTTTAATCAAATAAGTGATTATCAAAGAAAAAATTGATGTTGTTTTCAAATATACTATAGCTGAAAATATTTCTAAAGAACACTACAATAATTAGTTTTCTTAAAGAAAATAAAATGTGATTAGCTTGTTCGTTATCTTAATGTTCGAGGTAAGCTTCACAAGTACCATTGATCTAATCCTAAGTCAAATCAAATCTTTAATCGAGTCATGACTCTCGAATGATATAGAATTATATGCATAGTTATTATCTTATGCAAGCAAAATACGATATAGATGCATCGTTTGCATGTTACTTTAAAACATCGAGAAAGAAGAGCTTTTTTCCTGATATATATAGAAATACGTTGTCAAATATTTACAAAAAATAAAAGAATCTTTCGTAGTCAAAACAATATCAAACGTCTTTCGAATGGTCCACCATACACATATCGAATTTTATTATTTCACAATACGAAAATCTCGAACATAGAAAAATATCCATTGAAGCCAAATCATTGTTCTTACAAGATTTTCTATAACCGCTCATTTTTTCCTACAAGACTATTTCAGAAAGATTTAACGATAGTTACCAATCGTTTGAAACAAATGATTTTATATACCGCAATTCCAATGTCGACTGATCATAGACAATGTATCAGATAGACACAGACAGAGAAAATAAGAAATGCCCTTGTTTCGAGTACAGCAACCGGGAAGCACTTCATCCCAATAAACAGCTTTACGAGAAAATTTTTCTTCCTAATCAACTGTCGAACCAATTATTCGTTTCCACGTGACATTCATTTCACCATTAATTCAGCTGTCAAACTTGACGATTGCACTTTTTAGTCGCACAAAATATTTATATGACTTCAAAATGAGAATTATACATGCTGTTACGTTTTATAATTTTATGTGATTATGGGTAACTTTCTAAAATAGTCGACAACATATAACTATTTCAATATGAGTGGAAGACAAATATCAATTTATACTAGATGGTATCCGAGTTGCACTCGTATACGAAATGCGATGCGAAGCAGGAATCTGAATCCATGAAAAATCTTTAATTCGAAAAATCTTGAATGCATTTGAAGCAGCCATAGTGCTATTCATCACTCTGAAAACTTTATTCTCACTTAGCGATTCATTCTTAAAGACCGATTTCGATTGATCGATTTATTATCTCGATGATTCATTATCTTAGTTGAGATTTAAACGAATAGATGAGTAACGAACAGCTGCTGATGACGTCATTTTAATTATCTTAAACTTAGAAAACACAAATTTCTTTCATTTTCGACATTTTGGAACGATATTTGTGACTTAATGGAACTCCAGATTGAAGTTTCGAAAACAGATGTCAAAAGTTCCATCTTGATACTTTCATCTCCCGTTTCAATAACTGTTCTATGATTGATGGTTCTCGAGATCATTGCGACACAAAACGACGAGATGTGATGCGTACGTCGAGAAAGCAAAAGCAAAAGAAAACTCGCGACGAACTTCATAAATGCTATGCTTCGCATCGCATTAAAAATATATCGAAAAAATCACAAAGAAATAATGAAGAAAAAATACGATGCATGAACATAAGCGAAATACAAATTAAAATTCGTTGAAAGTGTGTCTAATGAAGCATAAATAAAGGAAAAATAAATGGTAATAGACAAAAATAAATAACTCAAACAAAGAATGCAGAGAGAATAACATAAAAGTCAAACGTAAATATTTGTTTACACCATCTGTGCAACGAGCACACACTCGTGACGGCTAGCAGTAGTATTGTCAAGTTGATTTATGTTGTAATTAACGCAATTTTTTCGTAAATACACCCACATGACACATAAAAAGTATCCGATCGATTTATTCATTTTTATCCAGTTTTTACAATAGAAGATTAAAGAAAATGAATAATAATGAATTAAATTTCTTGTTTGTCGTTATTTCAAAAATCCCATTTGCATAAATATCAATATAAAAAAATTGCAAGACAAAAACACCAACTATAACAATAAAAAGAAAACACGATATGTTTATGAGGTAGCCATTATATTTCGACAATTTTGTAATGCAAAAAATGATGTTTGAACACGTTTCTCAAGTGCAACTAATTCTTGTACTGTTGGTGCCAATGTATCAACGTGTCCTTGAGATGCCGGTACTACGAAATTACAAAAAACATAATTTTATACGTAAATCTGATTTAAAATAAAATAATTCTTACTTTCTTTTTTTCGTCTTTCACCATAAACAACTTTTCCATCGAATTCATCAACTGGTATATCCAATTTTTCATCGGTTTGTGAAATAGTTACACCTATATTTATATGAAAAATTCTTAGTAAACATTCGATTTATTCTTTCTCTCTCTCTCTCTCTCTCTCTTACCAAGATGTTCTTCAATGTCAGCAAGATAAGTCATTTCCGTATACCATTTACAACAACCACTTTGATCGACCAATGTTGTATTATGACAATTTTTACCTTTACTTGAACATGTATGATACCACACTTTTTCTGATACCGTCGAAACAAAACTTATTGCTAAACCCATTCTAAATATAAAATAAAAATTAGTAACAACTAAACCAATTCATTTATCACCGTTCAGCTCGTCCAACACGTCCAATTCGATGAATATAATTTTCTTTTTCATCGGGTAATGTCATATTAATTACTAAACATAGAATTCAATATGGACATAAGGATTTTCCTATGTCTTACCGAATGGTAAACCGCTAACATCAATTCCACGAGCAGCAACATCCGTGCATATTAAAAATCTTACGTCATTAGTTTTAAATCTTTCTAAGTTACGTTGTCGTTCATCAGGATTTCGATCCGCATGTAAACATACACATGATAATCTATGTTTGTTTGATTTTGGTCCTATATTTTGAATTTCTATGGAATAAAATTTTCTTATCAGAATTTGTATCTTACCGCCGCCTTGTTTAATAAAATATCTTTCTAAATTATCACAGTCAAGTTTTGTACGACAGAATATTAATGCACGATCCATTTTAAATTTATCGATCGCTTGTAAACAATATTCACCTTTAAGAATTTTTATGGCTTCAGAAAGAGTTTCTAGAGGAAGTGACCAAAAAGATAATTGAAATGAATACTATATTTCAATGAATTTTACCTTTAGATTCACTTTGAAAATTTAATTGATCATTGAGATGAACATCATCAGTTTTTATATGATTACGTAAAGCACGCCATAGAGTATTTTTCTTTGGATCAACCAGACAAACCTAACAGAGAAACCGTAACAAACATAAAAGCAATCGATTGAAACTATTTAACTTACCACATGATGAACGGTTTCTGGCACAGCATCTTCACCTTTGAGATCGACCCATGTTGGAAAATGCATAATTGCATCAGCTAATTTTTTAACGTCAAAATTATGCAACGTTGCAGAACAAACAATCATTTGTAAACGTTTTCCATCTAATGTAACACTAGGCATTCTTTGATGTAATTTTGTTATTAAATCTTTATATCCTTGCGATAATAAACCATCCTAAGGGGAGAAAAAGAACAACAGATTAAAAAGAATAGAATATACAAAAAAAGATTTTATTTACAGCTTCATCAAGAATGAAAAATCGCATATGTGTTAAATCAATTTCACCACCACTAATTAATTCATCAAGACGACCTGGTGTAGCAACGATTATATCGACACCTTCACGTAATACTCGTATTTGTTCACCAATAGCTACACCACCAATAATTACGAGTTCTCTATTATAGAATAGTCCATTATAAAAACAAAAAAAAGAAGATTTTCTTTCTATTTTTCGTTTAGAACTTACCGAACTCGAGGATTATTCAAATATTTTTGAAATATTTTAATTTGATTGGAAGTTTGTTGAGCTAATTCGCGAGAAGGCTGCAAGAAAAAAGGTTTTTTCTTCTTGCTCAAACATAATATTTTTCCTACCTCCATAATAATTGCTAATGGTGCATTCGATGGACGTTTTTTTGCTGTTACATTAGCATCAATACCTTTGATTTGCGATTGAACTAGACATTCTTTTGGTGCATTATCAATTGATACGGCACCGTTCTAAACATTCAAATATATGTACTGATTGCAATCAATGGATTATCAAAGACCTACTAATGCTGTTTTAAATGGTTCTGCACCAAAATTAGCGCGAACATCACATGATTTCAAGCACACATGTCCAAAAAACGCATTTTCTTGTAATGGACGAGGAATATCAAATGCATGACCAAGATCTTTGCCTAAACATTGACAGTTATTAATATGGATAAACTTCGATATTCAAACGAACCATTTTTAAAAAATCGAATTTTCATTAGATCAAGATCTAGTAAACTTCCGATAGTATCATTAACACCAAATGTTTCGCCATAATCATCAAATTGTTTTGCGAATGATTTTTTTCCTGTACCACCATAACCAAAACCTTGATTATCGGTTCCGAGATCGAGCGGTGCTGATGATACTGACCAACCGATACGTGCAATACCATTAGGATCGGTTTGGGTCATTTCAAAATAATATCGGCCTAATACTCGATACGATTAATATGAGAAGACAAGTAGTAAATCATTATTTACCTTTGCCTTTTACACCTTTCGTTGAACGAGCACCATTCCATAGTCGTTGATCTCGACTTTGACATGTGAAACCATCAGTATCGATAGCTAAATAATACAAAATAAACAAAGATATCGAGTTGTCTAGTAGTATAGATGCTAAGCTGCAACAATTATTTGTAACTGTAGCTCAGAAACGGTAAGAGATTTCATTATGAACGTTTATTTTTTTTTTGAACAAATTTTTATTCTGAAGCCTTAGACACAAAATGTGAAACATTTGATCGTTAAAAAAATAGATAAATTTACCTAATCCGTGTGAACGATCATAAAAACTAAGTTGTACTGGTTTGAATTCATTGTTTGAACTAGCTTGTGTTCCTGTACGAGGACCTTTATTTCCTTCTTGAATATCTTTCAATGTTTCATATACAATTTGTAATATTGGTAAACAAAATGCTCCGGTTTTTCCACTACCAGTTTCCGCTGCCTAAAAGTTTTGTTTTTTTAAACAAATAAATTTCCATTGGTACTATTTTCTTTTTTGTAAGTCCTACCATTAAAACATCGCCACCGCCAAGAATCATCGGAATAGCTTCACTTTGAACATCGGTCGGTAGTAGCCAACCCATTTCATCAACAGCTTTCGCTATTTCAGATAGTACACCTAATTCCGTTTCGAAAGCGTTCATTCTTATTCTTCTATTTATTAATCTAGAAAACAAAACTAAACCTAATTAAAACCCATTATATCTTTCACTTCATTCAAAGTGCTATCAGCTATTTCTTTTGCACGCTCACGACCATCATCAAGTATACTTAAAAGATAGGAACGATCACTCATTAATTTTAAATATTCAGCACGTTTTGGCCGAAAATGTTCAATGATTATTTGTGCCAGACATTTTTTAAATGCACCAGTATTCATATTATTTTTTTGTGCTTCAGCAACAATACTTTCAATTGATTGATCAGTCATGCCCGCATAGATATCAATTAAATTCGACACACCTGGTCTTTGTTCACGATCGTAAGAAACATGAGCGTTGAAATCTGTTAAAGCTTTCATAACGCGTTCTTGAATAATTTTTTCATCGTCCATTATATCAATACGTGAACGTTCTTCAATATCAGATTTCGACATTTTTTGTTCCGGATGACGAAGACTTCGAATACGATTTGTTTCAGCTATTGAAAAGTCATAAGAAACATTTAGCAGAAAAAACAAAAATTCAATTACGAACTAGCCATCATTTGTGGAACAGGAAATATATTTTTCTTATAATAATGAAAGAATTTTTCTATCATGTAAGTACATAATTGTAAATGAGGAATTTGATCTTCACCAATAGGTAAATGTGTTGTTTTAAAAAGAAGTATATCAGCTGTTTGTAAAACTGGATAAAGAAAAAGGCCTAAGGGTATTGAACTTTCATCTTTTACTTTTGACTAAAATAAGAATAAATAATGATTCTTTTCGGAAGAAAAGTGAATTGAAAATATACTTTATATGTTGGAATATGACCGACTTTTTGAACTGTAGTCAATGTACCCAATAGCCAAGATAATTGTGTATGATGATAAAGCTTCAAAAGAAAGAATTTTTCAAAAATCGAAGATTTAAGTTTTGTTTTACATCGGACTGACGATAGATAATACTTCGCTTCGGATCTATACCAGAAGCAATTAGTGATGCAGCTGTTTCCAAGACTGATTTTCTGGAGAGAAAAGAAAACAAACATATGTTATCGAAAACTATTCTAATATTTCATACCGCAATGTTTCAGGTTCACGTGGAATAGTGACAGCATGTAAATCAGCTAGCATAACAACCAATTTATCTCCATTATTTTGTAGATCGACCCATTTTTTAATTGCACCTATGAATAAAATCGGAAAATGAAGATGAAACTATTTTTGCCTAAAATCTACCTAGATAATTTCCTATATGTGGCACACTTGATGGTTGTATACCACAAAGAATACGTCGCTGAAACATCTACAAAGCAACAACAATGGAAGATCTTAAAATTATGACTTCGATATGAAATGCAATAGTTTTTGATTCTATTTTAGATCATAAATATGAGACAAATTTATACATTCTATTGAACAATGTTCGCATCGATAATAATCGCATGAAATAGTGTTTCAGCTGCTTCGATAGCTGTTTTACTTTCAATCAGTTTTAATTCATTACCACAAGTATTATGAATATTAATTGAGTCACATAATTCTACGGAAAAGCGATAAATTTTAATTTAATAACAACTAATCAATAGAAAATATTTACCAATGGTTCTTAATAAAACTTGATGAAGAACAGATATAGATTTTTCACAGGCTGACTGTAAATAATAAAGATGATAATAGTAGAAACTATTCGTAAATTACAACCAATCAAATTAGCTTACGATAAGATTCTTCTCTTTGTGAAACCAAGCAAGAATCAAAGCAGAAAATAAATCTCCTGTACCAGTAAAACAACCTCTGATATATGGAAAATCTATTCGGAATGTTTGATATTGGCCATCGGAAGATTTTGCACTTGCATACATTTGCAACATATCTTCTTTACCACCTAATTTAGCTGCTGATATACTAGAAACAATAATATGAGTAGGACCCATCTTGTGTAAAGATTGTATTGATTGCCAAAGGACTTGTTCTTCATAACGATCAGGATCACTCTTAACCTGTGTTCCAACTAATTGTCTAAAGAAAACCCATTAAAATTTGACTTGATTATGTTTTACTCACTCTAATTCAAAATCATTTGGAGTAACAATATCAGCTAGAGGGAGAATTACACTCTTATACATTTCAATACAGGATTGATCGACATACTACATATGATTTTAAAAATTGAACGATGATGATAACATGATTGTACTACTTACAAGTTTACCATTATCACCTATTACTGGATCACAAACTGAAACATAAAACATAGTCGAATAGAACAAAAATACATCGATATTTTATTTCGAGTATTTACGGTATTTTACGTGAGGAGATTTCGATTTGATAAGACGTACGTATTCAGCAATAACAGCTAATAATTCACCTGAACCCATATAACCCGTTAAAATATAATCATATTCGAAAATTTCATTTGCAATTAAACCTTGAAAAATAGCTCGAAGTTCATCGACACTTAATCGACTACCTTTAACTACTTTGTACCCTAAACAATGATAGAAATCAAGAGTAAAGAAAAAAAAGACCTATAAATAAGATACGAACCTGTATGATTTGAATAATGAACAGAATTAATCACATCAACTTCGAAACCATAAAGCTGAAAAGATATATTTTCAATATTAGAATCCTAATTTTTATGTTAATAAGAGAAAGAACCTGTAGGATAAATGTTGCACATTTATTGCCAACAAATCCATGAACAACATGACTCTGAATAGATAATACTCGTGGTATTCGTTTTGTTTTAACAGACATAATTAATGAGAAATGAAAAAAATAAATACAAAACGATTTTTTGTTGCTGCAATAACTAGAGTTCCAGTTGCTTAACCATACAATATAACATGGAAGTTGCACATATTCAGACTAAACCAGAGGTCGCACACAATCAGAAATGAACACATTATTTAACGAATGAAGAATAGTCTGAATTCGCTTTTAAACCTCCAGCCAATAGAAATAGAGATGAATGTACGTTCATTTAAATTTTTCGAGTGTTTACGCTTATTATCAACATTTCTAACAGAAATCTAAAACGAAGTGTCAGATGTTATAATATTTTTGCAAGAAAAGTGCAAAATCATACTCCTTTTTTTCAAGCAAAATACGATGAAGTTGCCAAGGATAAATTGTTCCATTTACAGTAGGGTGTGGGTGGGTGTGGGTGTATTAGTTTAAAAGGTTTCAACTACGATCTAGGTTTCGACCTTTTTCAAGGAATTTTTAAGTTTTTTAAGAAAACCGAGATCGACACGACGCGTTTCGTCCTTTCTCAAGGGACTCATCAGGTATCTTCGAAATTCTATTACTATATAAAGTAGAAACTCATTCGNATTTTAAACCTCCAGCCAATAAAAATAGAGATGAATGTACGTTCATTTAAATTTTTCGAGTATTTACGCTTATTATCAACATTTCTAACAGAAATCTAAAACGAAGGGTGTGGGTGTGGGTGTGGATGTATTAGTTTAAAAGGTTTTAACTACAATCTAGGTTTCGACCTTTTTCAAGGAATTTTTAAGTTTTTTAAGAAAACGAGATCGACACGACGCGTTTCGTCCTTTCTCAAGGGACTCATCAGGTATCTTCGAAATTCTATTACTATATAAAGTAGAAACTCATTCAAATATAAAAATTTGAAGAAGTTAAAACTTAAACATAATAATAAAAACATAATTTCAATAGATTAGAAATCAAAATTTTTAAGAAATTTCATTGAAGAGAATCTCGATTGAACACATTACACGACTGGTTTCGCCCTTGCTTGGAGGACTCATCAGGTGTGTTCTCAACCGATAATTATATAAAAGTTAAAAACTCTTCAATATAAAATCAGAAGAAGTTAAAAACCAAAACTTAATAACGAGAACAACTTTAATTTTCAAGAACATTGAAATTAATTCGAGATAATATATACCCAGGTCGAACGATCTGACTGTCGGATCCTATCGGAACCCGTCGGAAACCCAAA